>JAOTRJ010000032.1:779648-791284 GCA_028564905.1 Leptodoras praelongus | reverse complement strand
GTGCTCTTACCCTCTAATTGAACCTTCACTTTCACTCTGCTCTTACTGGTGCAATGTGCAATTAATGAAGATTGGCCCCTGTAAATAGTCATGAAAATAAAGAAAACACATTGAATGAGGAGGTGTGTCCAGACTTTTGGCCTGTACTGTATATATATATATATATATATATATATATATATGTAACACAGAAGAAGAAGAAGAAGAAGAAGAAGAAGACGGGATCCTGGTGTGTGAAGTACAGGAAAGTACTAGTTTTTATTCCTTCATATTCAAACTTCACAAACAGCGTGAACTTGTACAATACCTCAAGAGAGTGAAAATTACAAAAAAGTGCTGGTAACATTTACAAAAAAATCATCCTTACTTTTGCGACAATCAGTTATTCTTCCACTCCTTTTTTTAGTCTTTTGTATTAAGGCTTAATACTTCTGTATAAAGTATATGCAAGATAAGTCTTCACAGTTTTTTTCGAAAAAAAAAAAAAAAAAAGTCACAATATTATGTAACATAATGAAGCTTTTACAGCTATTTTTCTGTATAATAACAAATACACATCACTGGTAATTATACGTGAAATACAGGGCTTACTGTAAAATGGCAGGTAATGATACTGACTGCTGAAATAAATTTTTTTTTTTTCGTTTTACGTTTTCCTTAAACACGTTTATAGGAAAGGTTACATGAATGTAGCGCTGCGATAACTGAAGGAGAAGAGAATGAAAGGAATAGTATGCTTAAAAACAAAAAAAAAACAAAACACAAGGGAGATCGCCTCCAAACTTTGGCACGTCCCTTTGAAAATTTTTTTTTGTCTGTAAAAATATAATCAGGTTGTTGTTGTTGTTGTTGTTGTTGTTGTGGTGGTGAGAGAGAGAGAGAGAAACTGCTGTGAAGTGAAATCGACGCTGCGCAGTAAGGTGCTGAATCAGACGCAGCTGGCGACCGGAGGCCACCGGAGTCGACCGGCCGGGCCGTGATAAGGTGCACTTATAAGACTCAAAGCATGGAGGCCTTTTATATCCCACTAACAAAAATCAATAATCATTTTAATAATAATAATAACAACAACAACAATCATAATAATAATAATAATAATAATACGAAGAATAATTTACAAAAGAACACAAAAACAACATTATGACCAAGAGTCTCGAGGCGACCTCGTGAGTTCATGCGTGTTTAAAAAAAAAAAAAAAAATCTTTCTTTATGCTGTATGTGTGTTAGGCGTGTGCCGACATCCCGTGTGTGTGTGTGTGTGTGTGGGGGGGGGTGTGGGATTTTACTTTACATCATGCATGAAGTTTAATAATGAAGTTGCTCTGGTGTTAGAAGTGCGGTGTATATAAGGATGAGGATGAGGATGAGGGTGAGGATGAGGGTGAGGGCGAGGGCGAGGCGCTGTGTGACGGAGCTGATGGTCGGCACACGTCTAACCGCGGATGTTCACAGAGTGCGAGTATGAGACGGGTCTGAACCGAATGCGACACAGAACGAAGCAGAGATATTTTCAGTTTATTATCGTTTACTCGTTTATTTCTTTTTTATTTCTGTTCTTTTTTTTTTTTTTTTCCTTTTCTTTTTTTTTTAAAAATCCGGGGATTTCCGTAAGCTGCACTAGTTTACAGATCAGCGTTATGAGAGCTCTAGCCCTAAACTTACCCTCATGCACACGGTTAAAGTGACGCGACAAAGCTCGCTTTAAATCACCTACATCACGAAAAAAGCGGTTTTGGTTTTTTAGTGCAAACACAATCGGCTGGCTTCAGCTTCTCGAGAATAACAAGCTCACCAAGAAAGATCACATTGAAGGCACATACTTATGCTTCCTCTAACACGCGACGATTTTGAGACGTGACACCTTTTTTTTTTTTTTATTTTGCGACACCTTTCGATAAACACCACGAAGCGCTTGTTACATTAAAGCCACTAGTTCTGACAAAATCCAAAAAAATTCATCACTATTTATGATTGCTATCGATTATTAATGAGCGTAGATAAAATCAAATTAGCCATAAAGGAAAGACCGCCTGACGCATGTTTCCTTCGTGGGTAATTCTGCCGGCCTGCGCGTGGGCCTCGGCGGCACTAATTACACTCAGATTGGATTGTGTGTGTTTTTTTTTTCTTTTGCGAGCGGCGTCCCGGAAACACGGCGCCCGCGGTTCTGGGAGCTGTGTGAAAAGAGCAGAGACGGCAGTGGCGACGAACACCAGCGACGACCACGACGACGAACGGAAGGAAAAGTCCATCTACACACACTTGCACTACGCCGGTTTATACTGTAGCATACAGACCCAAGGACAGAGAGTAGAGTAGAGTAGAGTAGAGTAGAGTAGAGTAGAGTAACTGCTGGAAATATTTCTCTAGCCTATATATTTAAATGTTCTCCAATGTTTTTGGCATCGTGTTTCCGGGACGAGTCTCCAGGTCTCCGTTTCCACCGTCTCCGCTTCTTAATATTTTTTTTTCTCTCTCTCTTTTTTTTCTTCCTCCCACAAAACGTTCACGCGAGGAAACAGGAAGTACTAATGTTTTAATGCGCCTCGTTCCCCTTTGCCTTTTTCGCTTCCTTGCGTACGAATCCGAAGTCGGCGTGAGAAGCGCGAGCCTCGCGGGGAGGAGGGGCGTCACGCCGCGCTCGCCGGTACCTTGTTCTTTCTTTTTTTATTTTTTTATTATTATTATTATTATTTAAATATGTAAAAAAAAAGACCCTCTTTCTCAGAGCTCTCTTTCTCAAACACACAGCGTGGTGCGAGTGCACAGGCAGCATCTACTGTTCGTTACACCGACGTTGCTATAATAATGACTCAAATTGTTCTGTTCTGTAGGTATATTGCTGTTTTTATCCGAGAAGACCAACAATTATTTTTAGTGCAAATCTCTTTTCTCGTTTCGGGAAAAGTGGCAGTCGGGGTTGTTTTTTTTTTTTGTTTTTTTGTCGAAGAAGAGCGTTTGTTTTTGCGATAAAAGAGCGGCGTGAGACAAACTTTTAGACTTTAGTGGTTTCGGAAAAATTCGCTAAACTGCTTAAAAGTTAAGTGGTTTCCCTTTCATTTAAAAAATTTCTTTTAATTCTTCCGACCAGGCGTGCGCCGAAACCGAGCTTGCGCGTCGCAGCATATCGTCATGGAAAAAAAAAAAAATAATAAATGAAAATTAAATTTGATTGAAAATTTGTATTTAAATAAATAAAATCAATTGATTTAATCGTAATAAAAATAATTAATTAAGAAAAAAAAAAACCCTATTTAATAAAAACGTCATTCTGGGATTTGTTAAAAATACAGAAGGCACGCTCAGTAAAAATGTAAAATTTTCCACGATACCGATATCACGGCGTACGGTTATCGGCACACGCCCGAGTCAGGAATCCCGATTTAACGGAGGATGTTTTTTTTTTTTTTTTAAACAATTTTCGGCGATATTTGCTGAGGGACGCAGTCGTGCCGTGTCCTGCGCTGCTTGTTTGTGTCTCACTTTAGTCCAGTGTTTGACAAGTCAAAGTATTTCTTTTAAAAAAAAAAACAACGGCCGTGTATACACACACACACACACACAGTCTGTCTCTCTTACACACACACACACGCATTTTTAAAAAGGAAAAAAAAACACAATACCCCCCATCTTACACCCCGGAACAGCAGTCGTCACAAAGCGAACGCACTTTAACAGTAAAAAAAAAAAAAAAAAAGAAAAAGAAAACAAAAACAGAATCTAACTGCAGCATATAATTTAGGGTTGCTTAGTTATTTCTTTTTTTTTTTTTTTTTTTACATTTTTATTATTTTTATTTTTTACAAAGTCAGGATCTTTCCTAGCGTGACTACGACAGCTCCACTTCTGCCAGTAGAATTCTTATAGAATTCGTGTAGAATAAACCTTTAGCATGAGGCCAGAATGGAAAACCCCCCCAAAAATACTAAACAACCAAATGTAAGTGAAAATAAATTATGTATAAGTGCTTCTTTATATGTCGTATTTGCCTATAAGGATGTGACTATAAGGATATGACTATAAACAGCAAAGAAAGTGAATATGGACTCCAGATTTACAGCACTCTAATGTACATGAGGATAAAACAGGGAAGCGATGAGGCTAACAGGGTAAAATGGGTATAAATATATATATATATATATATATATATGTATGTATATATATATATGTATGTATGTATGTATATATAATATGTGTGTCTATATATCCGTATGTATATAAATATATGCGGACAAATAGCTAACCCATGTAGGCTAAAGTAACTCTAAATGAGCTCATGCTTCACCATAATATTGCCTTTATCTAACGACCACAGGCTTTACATTCTACTCTCATATCCACGTTATTTTTCCACCCACGTATTTACACGACAGAGTTATTTATACTCATGGTTTTTACGTCACAGGAAAAAAAACAAAAACAAAAAAAAACCCCAAAGTGACAGAAAAACTGGGAACGTTTGGTCCTTTAGGTTGCCGTGACGACACGCACGTGTATCGTTGCTTTGTTGTTGTGTCCGTGTTGTATCGTATCATGTGTGTGTGTCGTGTGTGTGTGTGTGTAAGACTGAGCGAACTTGCACAGATGCTGGAAAAACGAGATCATGCGTGGAATAGGCGCCACTAAAACTACATACGTGTTGAATTCGTGGAAAGACCGGTGCGAGCGTGTCTGCGAGAATAATAATCATAATAATAATAAAAAATAATAATGTGCAAACAAATTAACAGCTTGGTCCTTTTAATTTATCAAAAAAAAAACCAGCTTTAATAAAAAATATTCAGAAACAGTAAGAGCCTGACTAATTAATTCCTCTAATCCAGTGCATTTTATTTTTATTATTTATTAAAAAAATTTTTTTGGGAGAATTCACGGATAAACCGGCTGAACGTGCACTAATGAGATTGGAAATGTTTTTTTTTTTCTCCTATAAATCACAGCACAGATGTCGAGTCATGTTTTTTTCTTTTTGTCAGATTTTTTTTTATTTAAATTTTTTTAATTAATAAATGATTTTTTTTTTGGTCTCGGTAAGTTTGGGAAGATTCCGCCGGTGTGGCGTTTTGTGTCTGGAGTAGAAATTTGGGTGAGGAATCGCGTGAAGGCGTTTGGACGCGCTGAAGCTCTTTGGTGTTTACAGGAATAATAATAACAATAATAATAATAATAATAATAATAAACCTCTGACACTGCTCCTGTGTTCTGCTTATTGAAGTGTATAAAATGGAGAACAGACACGAAGCTCGGTCGGCTCGGCAGCTTTATGCGCAGCGTACGCGTAAAAAAGAACAGAAGAGTGAAATTCGCACAGTGCACGTGGATCGGTTTGGACGAGTGAGAGGCTCAGAGCGTCTGAAGGCGGTCGATCGTCACGGATCGATGCGGTGTTCTAGCGTGCGCTTGACAACATCGGCTACATTAAAAGCTCGGACTGGACAGTTCTGTCTTCCTGTCTTAACGTTTTTTTTTTAATCATGACAGCTTTGACATCACTTGGGTTAACGGGTCCTACGTTACCCAGAATGCTGTGCTGCTAGCGGCGCAGTGTGATTTATGTCTGTCTAGCGAGAGCGACGCGGCGGCGCTTTAGTGCATTAGCCGTCGGATGGGCTTTCAAAGATTTCACGCTAATCCCGGCGCTGGCACCGTCACGCTCGGCGTCTTACGCCGTGTAGCTGCGGTGCATTCTGGGACTTTGAGTCCACTCAAGGCTCCGCGCCGGGATTCTTGTAAATACGATGTTTCGTTTCCTGTGAGCTAAAAGTGATTTTCTGGTCTCGTGTCTGAAATGAAACATTTTTTACATTTCGTGGCTGAAAAGGAAGCGGATATATATTTAACCCTGGGTGGAGGCTGAGGGCGGAGTTTAACTGTGTAACTTTAACACAATACAATATTGGGATATATATGTTATATACACGGCTGGAGGAACTATGCGAACTCCTCATGGTATGGTATGTTATGGTATGTTATGATATGTTTCGGGACACTGTGATACAGCAATAAAACCGCACATATCCGTGCGAGGGCCGGCATTCAGAGCCGATTTCTCCGACAGGATCATGGATTGTTTCTTAAAGCTTTTAATCAGCTGATAAAGGTGGAGTGATTTGGGCAGAACGCGAGTGACGGCGTGACGGAGAGATCGCATTAAAAAAAAAAAAACAACTTTTCTTCATTTTAATGGCGCAAAAATAAAAATAAAATAAAGGTGAGGAAGGGTGGAATGCTTTCTGCGCTGATTAAAAGTGAGTGAAGAAAAACAGGTCGAACTCTTTCAGGGGATGAATAGAGGAGAAGGAAGACGTGAGGAATGTTTGTGACTCAGGCGGGGGAATGTGAGCTTTGATTAATGTTTTTACTTTTATTTTCTCAAGGCCAAGTTTTTACAGAAAGAGAAAAGGTGCGGCGGGACGTCGGCTCGGCCACAATACTGACGATGGAGTAACGCCGGCTGGAATAATGAGCCTTGTAATAATGACACCTCGCTCCCGTTTACAGTTTACAGTTTAAAATCGATACGTCGCCTCGGTAACGCCGGAGCGGTGGGCTTGGATCAGTCCAGTGTTTTAATACCGGCTGGGCGCCAAAACGAGATAAATCAAACAAAAAAGTTTAATTATACATTAAAAAACCACAGAAGTTATCGGAGTTTCTATTCCACGCCGAGATTTTATTATTATTTAATTTGCTAATGACAGAACGGTGGTTAGCAGATGGCGCGCGCTTAAACGGGACTCGTATTGTTCATTAGTAAACGGGAAGAAAAAACAGATCAGGTAAAAAAAAAAAATGGTGAAAGGAAGTGGGATTGTGGGAGGAGGAACGCATCTGAAAGGCTGAGGGGCGGGAGAGAAAAGCTTCACCTCCACACACACACACACACACACCAGCTCATGGACAGCCATCTGTCAGCTTCACACACACACACACTCACACACACACTCACACACAGCCTCTCGGCTACAGACTTGCTCCTGAAGGAGAACTTCTTCCTCGTGCTGATCTTTAAGAGGTGAATATGGAGGTTTGGGGAAACAGGCAGGCGGAAGGATTGACGATGGCTACACGTCTCTCAGGACGCTGTTTTACGTCACGCCGGCAGAAATCTGATCTACAGCTCCAAAAAATAGACAAATTATTATTATTATTATTATTATTATTATTATTATTATTACAGTTAAAGCACTCAGTAGATGTAAAAAATTCAAAGCTCCAGATTACTGGAAAGTGCAATTAAAATAAAATAAAATCTTAAATAATACATTTTAAAAAATATCAAATTTAAGAAATAAGAAATTAAAAATATTAAATTACTCAGGAGGGGGGTAAGCTGTGTTTAAAAACGAAACATAATAATAATAATAATAATAAAAATAATAATAATAATAATAATATTTTTTGTAATAAAAAAATGATCTACAGTTCTAAAGAATATTTTTAATAATAATATTAAAATAAAAGAATAATAAAAAAAATCATTTAAAACATATAAATATAATCCAACTATTTTTAAACAGCTGGATTACGTTTATAAACTAAATCTGTACTGAGAGAATCTGTGGAATTCTTATAATTAGAATTTATTTAATTTTTTAATTATTATGAAATTATTAAAAAGCTCAGTAGATGCAAAAAAAAAAGAACTCCTTGGTGTAAAAGAAAGAACATTTAAATATCCATTAATAAATATCCATTAATAAAAATTCATTAATAAAAAAAATAAATAATAATTGTTAGTTTGAAAAATAAAATAATTCGACCTAATTGATTGATTAATTCCTGAAATAATTCCTAAAGCTTTAGGATTCAGTCACGTGTCAATGTTACGTTCGTTACAGTTTTGTGAAATTATTCTGAGAAGAGACGGATTTTTATTTCTTAATATTTTAAAAACGTGTTAAACAGCGGTGTGATTTTCCCTCTCCTCGACGTCCACGTGCCTGTTCCCCAAACCCTCTTATTAAACTGGGCAAAAGAATAAACTGCTGGCATCAGCATGCAGGAGTGTGTTGTGTGTGTCTCAGTGAGTGGATTAGCGCTCTGTGTGTGTGTGTGTGTGTGTGTGTGTGTTAATTTCATATGCAAGCTCCTACTGCACTACTATCCGCTCTGATAAAGGAAGAATAATCTGCATCTGTATCTATAATTTCATAAATATCTGTTCTTCTGTAAGTCCATCCATCTCTCTGTATACTGTATAAAGTAGAATAAAGATTTATGGTTATAAATAACGCACACATGTGTGTGTGTGTGTGGTGTGTGTGTGTGTGTTTCCTCTTTGGATGTGTTAGATCATGTACAGGGCTGCGGATGGTGCAGTGTATGTGAAGTTGCAGTGGATGACTGGACGTGTAGAAATCAGCTGAAAGTATAAAAGAAAAGAAAAGAAATGAAAAGAAAAGCACAAAGCGTGACGTGACGTGACATGACGTGACGACGCTTTGACGTCGATGTCTGTTATTTCTTTTTTGCGCTCACGTGACTTTTTGTCCACGTGACATCCTGAGAAATAATTAAAAGGATCGTCTCAGTAATTGAGGCGTGTGTTACAGCGTCACGGCGTGAGATATACGTGCAGTGAGCGTATATCTGTCTGTTAACGTACGTAGAATCGTTTGGCGCTAGCTGAGGCGTGAGCTGACGTATGCAGAAGAGGGCGGACGGCGCTTTTGGGCGCCTGGTTACGCCGCCGTGTGATGCAGGACTTGGTAAAGATGGATGACTTTTTTTTTTTTTTACGTATGTCAGGAAGCACGTGTTAGCCTTCAGCTGTTGACGGTTGGTAGCTAGCGACAGCTGGCTGGTGGGCGGGAATCGGCCATGAATACAACTTCGTAAGACAAAATGTTCAGGGAGAAAAATAAATAAATAAAAAAATAACAATAAAAGCGTCTTATTATGCGAATAAGCACTGCGGCACGCTGGCGCACTGTCCTCCGAGCCGGACCACGGCGTGATAAATACTGACAGCGCACTGACCAGATTTAAAAAGCGACTTGATCTGTTTGTTGTTTATATATATATATATAAATCTATAAACACAAAGATTCTCCGATAAAGGTTTCCTCTAATCTAATCTAATCTAATCATCAAACCCTCATTATGTAACCGTCGAAAACATCGAACGCGTCCACTACAGTAATATTCCACGCTAAAACATATAAAACACGCCATTATTATCGGCGCTTCTCTACTCACGATATTCCGCACGACACACACGCACACACACACACTCACACAAGCACAACACAACACACTTCCTGTACAAACTCTAAGTGCTGACGTTGTAAAGCAGAACAAATCCCTACCACGTATGAAAACAAGGCTCTACGTTACACAGTGTGTGTGTGTGTGTGTGTGTGTGTGTGTGTGTGAGATTATAAACAGTAAACCGGGGCACTTTGGACAAGAATATTGAATAGAAAAGCGGCGTTATTTTGGTGATTTCAGGGTTGAAGGAGTGACACCACACCCTTACTCACGGTGCTTACATGGTACAAGGCAGAACACGGGGATTATTATTGTTAAAAACACTTTTTTTTTTTTTGTTTTATTATTATTATTATTGCTGGTAGTCAATACTTTAAACTTCACTTGGGATTTGATTTAGGCAGTGATTGAGTTTGTTAAGTGATTGAATACTGTACAGTTATTATTATTAATAATATTAATAATATTATTATTAGAGCACATGGTGTTAGGGGTGACAGTGAGTTGTAGATTTTCATGCTTGGAGCTATACAAAGAGGCACTTTGTTATTAAACGTCTTATCAACTAAAAAAAAAACCTTGCTTATTTTATTATATACGTACAGCATTGTGTGTGTGTGTGTGTGTGAGAGAGTGTGTGTGTGTGGTGTGTGTGTTTGCCAGTTCTGAGTGTCTGAGTGATGTCGGAGGCTTCTTTTAACCCCTTCAGAACATGATAGTTTGTTTGTAAGGGGCGGAGCTATGAGAGAAGTGGGCGGGACGGTGTATAGACTGAGCAACCAATCAGAGTCAAGCTTTTTTTTTTTTTTTTTTTTTACTTTTTTTTTTTAAAAAAAAAAATTAAAAGCAACAACAATAAACGAGCGTAGTGCAGGAAAACGTGTTCTGTAGCTGCGTTCAGACGGATCATAATGCGGAGGAGTATGTTTGAACGGAGCGGGTCTGAAGGGGTTAAACTCGTAGGTGTGACCGGAGTGTTGAGTTTTAAACTAAACGCCTGCGCGTCCCCTCGGTGGTTTTCAATAACGTTGTCGGATTTCTGGATTCTGTGTATGACGATAACTGAAACATACCAGCTTAGGTAAAAAAAAAATAATAATAAAAAAATAAAATAATAATAGAAGAAGAAGAAGAAGAAAAAACCTTTGAGATATTATTTGATACCAGTAGATAAAGGCGGTGTGAAGTTACATATCGTTCCTGTGCCCAAAAGAAAGCAAACTACAAGCTAGGAGAAATGTCAAAATCTAAAGATAAAGAGCTGACACACACACACACACACACACACACACACACACACACTTGTACATCATTAGAAGGAAAACTAAACAAATGATCGTAAAATCCTCAAACTGAAACTGCAAGAGAATGCAACTGTACACTGAAAAGAATGAAAACGGGAGACCTGTGTGTGTGTGTGTGTGTGTGTGTGTGTGTGTGTGTGTTCACTAACGCACATGCAACGTCCTACAGAAACAAAATCAAACACCAAACCTACGTGAATAAATGTGAACACCGGAAAAAAAAATCTGTATTACACTGAAATAATTTTATCATAAAAGAATGTAAATAAAAAGAGTCAGCTTTACGACAAACGCGGTGTCAGTGTGTGTGTGTGTGTGTGTGTGGCGTTTTGTTTCGCCGTGGCGTAACATCGCTAGCATAACGGAGGCATAACGTATAGCAGTATAATAATGTCTGGTTTGGTGTAGGGGGCGGGGCCTAAATCAAAAGGCGGAGTTAAAAGCGATCCCGATGATTGTACACGATTTCCATGTTCGTTTTGTGTGTGTGTGTGTGTGTGTGTGTGTGTGTGTGTGTGATGATTGTGATTACTAATCTGCCAGCTTCCGTTATGCGTTAGCGTGAAGACGCCGGCCTCGTGAGCGAGACGCCGCTGTATGTTTGGACGTCGATGCGTCGGCGTGTGTGGAAGAAATGTACAACAGGTCAAAGGATACGTATTTTTTTTTTTTGTAAGTTCTTTTTTTTTTTTAACACACGAACGTGAAGTCTTACTCACGCAGAATCTCCGGCACAGACGGCGAGAACGTGAGAAAGGGATTACAGATAAAAACTAAACGGCGCGGTGGTTATATAGAAGTGTACTGAGAAAGACACGCACGAAGATCTGAACATGTGAGAGAGTGTGTGTGTGTGAGTGAGAGAGTGTGAGAGTGTGTGTGAGAGTGTGAGTGAGAGAGTGTGTGTGTGAGTGAGAGAGTGAGTGTCTGTGAGTGAGAGTGTGTGTGAGTGAGTGAGAGAGTGTGTGTGAGTGTGAGTGAGAGTGTGTGTGTGTGTGAGTGTGAGTGTGTGAGTGAGAGTGTGTGTGTGTGTGAGTGTGTGTGTGTGAGTGTGTGTGAGTGAGTGTGAGTGTGTGTGAGTGTATATGTGTGTGAGTGTGTGTGTGAGTGTATGTGTG
>JAOTRJ010000032.1:563316-574926 GCA_028564905.1 Leptodoras praelongus | reverse complement strand
ACAGCTCTTCTGGAGACTTTGACTGTCACACTTACTTCTTTTTTTTGCATGCAAAACCCAGCAGCCTTCATTATGTATTTTGTCTGAAAAGTGCTCTGTTGCTTTTGTTACTGTCAAAATGTTTGTGTAACATTTTCTTTTTGTCGGAAAAGTAACATTTGGAAATATAAAATCTTTTACTGTACTGTACTGACTCAGTAATGCAGAACTCGGAAAATAACATCAATTAAGTTGTACCTAAGAACAACAGGGTCTCTAAGACTTTTGCACAGTAATGTATATCATTGATATGTTGAGGCTTCGTCTCAGGAACAATTCATTATAACTGATATAGCATAAGTCATAACAGGAACTAACCTGTTTTGCAAATGTTCCACAGCACTATCTGTAATTATAAACTGATTAAAACGTATGATTAGTTTGCATGAATTTCACATAATCGTTTGCCATTCGTGACATTGATTATTCTTCTATAATGTTTTATTCCTTATGTAACCAGTACAACAATTTTAGAAAGTATTTGACAGGGATATCCAGTATAACATCATTAAAACTAATAATAAAAGTGCAGACATAGAGAAAAAAGCCAGCATATAACAGATGCAGTTTGCTAGTGCATAAAGTCATGTAAGAGAAAATGACTATAATATAAGAAAATTACAAAAACCCTGAGTAGAAAGATTTTGTTGCTTTTCTCTCTCTCTCAGCCCTCTCAGCCTAAGGAGCTACATGAGACAGACTCCATGAGTAGCCGTGTGTGGATCCTGACCAGCACTCATTCAGCCAGTAAAGTGGTCATTATCGATGCCAATCAGCCCGGGTCACTGGTGGACCAGTTTAATGTGTGTAATGCCCACGTTCTCTGCATCTCCAGTGTTCCAGGTGAGAGCTACACTCACTAGCAAAGAGATAACAGTCAGTCTGTTAACCCCTTCAGTAACACATTACAGCCTTTTGCCAGCTTTTGCATTCAGTAATTTCTACAATAACATGTACTACAAGTACAAATCTGCTTGTACCACACACAGCATGGCTGAATTCTCAATTCTGATTGGTCAAGAAGGAGTTGATTACTTTTCTATAACAGCATTACTATGACAGCAGTGTCAGCTGCAGGTTTATATGCTCATTCGAATGTATAGTAACAACTCATTCACAGGGCACGCTTCACATTTATTTGCTCTGGTGAAGGTGAGAGAAACAAAGAGACCGGTGAGGAACCAACTGCTAACGTAAAACATGAATGAGGATAGAGTTAGCCTGATATGTGTAGGTCAATAGAAATCTAACTTTGATTTAACTGAGATGTGAATTTGTTAATGTGTGAACTGTGTTCCAGGGGCCAGCGAGACCGATTACCCTGCAGGTGAGATATTTCTGGAGCAGCAGGGTGATGGTAGTTCAGAGGATACTGGTAGAGTGGAGGGCATGCTGGCAGGCATCACACTGGTGGGCTGTGCAACCAACTGCAGCGTTGTGCGGAGTAACTGCTCCTCACGTACTGACACACCAGTGCTGGACAAAGGACAAGGTGAGCCACATCCTGTAGTCCTCAGTCATCTGTTTGCCTGTGCAACAAACATTTGTTCGTATAAATGGCAACACTACAGCATTTTCAGAGCTTGAAGACTGTATAACTGCAACTGTTGGACAATATGCAACATGAGTTGTATGGGTGTCATCACATTCCAACAGTTGCTGATACATTATCTTTTTATTTGGGCTGTTGGTGCTGAGACCAAATGTGGACCATGAAATTTCATGTGTTGTGGGGGGCACAGATTTGGAAGGGCGGGCTGTATTTGTTTGCATTTGGAGGTTTTGGCCATGAAAAATTCAAACAAATACAAACAAATTGTTTTTATGTGTGCAGCACCTGCAGCACCGGTGTGTAGCCGGCTGGCAGTGTCTCAGTCAGCAGAGGAAGCCACTGAAGCCATGGAGGTGTCCGAGGAGGCGGGCCCAAGTGAGGAGGGAGGGAGCTCCGCCTCTTCTGGAACGTTCACTGAACACGTCTTTACAGATAATTCACACAGGTAACACACACACACACACACCAGTACAATCTTATGAAGATATACAGAACAGACGATTGTAAATCAGACTGTAGTGTAATTTTAGAGCACTTCCTTAACTCACACTGCCACTGGTTGAAACAAGGCAGCTCAGCTTCCAACAGGTTATCATAGGAGGTTTTAGTAGCCATGGCAACCTACCCAAAAGTGATGTAGTCTGTATTTATCAGTAGAACTGAATTTCAGTGAAATATTTGGAATATGTATTGTACTTACTGTACTAATGTGTATTATATGTTTAGTGAGGGTGTTGGCAGTAAGAAGGAAGTGACATCAGCACCAACAGGCTCCGAAGACGGAGGTGATGAACATACTGGAACCAGTGCCGCACCCACCATGTGGCTCGGTGCTCAGAACGGCTGGTGGGTATCTCATGTGCATTAGGAAAGACGTACACTAACACACATGCACTCTTGTAACCCTCTCAGACATTATTGTTACCCATGTGTTGTACAGTAGTACCCAATAAACACACACTTCCAGATGAGATGAGCAACTTCTGTGTGCACTCATTCCTCAGGCTGTACGTGCATTCAGCTGTGGCCAACTGGAAGAAGTGCCTCCACTCCATCAAGCTCAAAGACTCGGTGCTCAGTCTAGTGTAAGTGGCATCCCAATGAACAGTGCTTTCACAGGCATTTGCATTATAAGGACAGTTAGATTTAAGTGTCATGTGTTTATTCCTTCTTTCTCGGTCTGTCAGGCATGTTAAAGGAAGGGTGCTGGTGGCACTGGCAGATGGAACTCTTGCCATTTTCCACAGAGCTGAAGGTTTGTGTTTTCTCTCGTTCATCTCTGGGGCAGGGGTGGCTCAGTGGTTAAGGTGTTGGGTTACTGAACAGAAGGTTGAGGTTTCAAGCCCCAGCACCACCAAGCTACCACTGTTGGGCCCTTGAGTAAGGCCCTTAATGCTCAGCTGTATAAATAATGAGATAAATGTAAGTCACTCTGTATAATGGTGTCTGCCAAAAGCCATAAATGTAAATTATTATTATTATTATTATTAGTGGCACTACAGCCTATAAGTTTGGAAAGGCATTAGATAATTACGCCACTTTAAGTGTGTAGAGTTTAATGTGTTAGTTTTTTTACTGAGTAATCCTGGGGTTAGAGAGACAGCCGGGTTGGTGTGTGTGTGTGCTGTGTGTGTGGTGTGTAGTGTGTGTGTAGTGTGTGTGTGTGGTGTGTTGGAGTATCTGGGGGTGGAAATGCACTTCTTTTTTTTTCTACAAGGTCATGATCGATGCCTCCACCCTGTCGGGATGGATTTCCTGACTGGATGCGTCTCCACAATCAGCGCTGAAAAGAGGCTTCTCTTCTCCACACCCAACTTACTGAGATGGAAAGGGGATCGTATTAACCAGCGGCGAAACGGCACTCTTTAACAGGTTTCCCACCGCTAAAAGACGGGCTTAGAAAGCAATTCGGGCAATCCGTGACAAAATCCTGTTTATTACCACAAAACCCACCTCACAGGCCGCACATTTCTCCCGCACCTCCAGCCACCTCAGCGCGGCTCTGCTCCTGAAATGCGTGACGCGATCTGCTGTGGAAATAAAAACACAAAACCTCCGTGAACTTGACACGCAGGATACAAATCTCACATACAGCCTGGAGTCTGTCAACATTGCCAGTCAGTGTGCCGGATGGACACGGAGATACCCATCAAGACCCAAGCCTCAGTCTAAATCTAAACACTAAACACTAAACACAACATGATTTAAAATATAACCCGATAAAAATACATTCAAAATGCTCAGAAAACAAACCTCCTGATTCAGATGAGAAGTTTAACCTGTATATTATATTTATACACGTCAAAATATACGCAAAGACATCACCGCGGCAGCAAGAGGCATCTGTAGCTACTCTTCATTTTAATTATGTCAAAATAAATGTATAAAGTATTTTAAACACAGTTCCACCTTTACATTTAATCACATGAGTTCATTTTCATCCGAGTTTAAAACAATCAGAATGAACTTTACATTCTGGTGTAAACTGTAAACAGGCTGAAATGAACATGTGCTTTACTTACTAACAATTACTATTTAAAAAAAAAGTTACATTTAAAACAAAAAACTTTCCGTGATGTAAAGTTAGAGTTTGTAGTAAAGTGTAAAGAATAAAGTCTAAAGCATGTCTGAGATGTATATAGTGTGAGCTGCCACGCGAGTTGCAGGCGGCTCTCATTGAGAGGCCACGTGTGCGTCTCCAAAAAGCCTCTCCAACTTCAACCACCTCCATTGTGCGTCCAACCCACATGGACGGCGTCCCTCCACATAAAGGGATTTGCAATTTCAAGATATTCCAGCTTAAATGTTTTTGACAGTTCCCTCGCTTTTGCCTCGGCCTGCTTATTTTAACTGTGCCAAATGGGTCACCTTGGGTAGCTGCTCCGCGCGCAAAGGGGCCTTTTTGCGCGCATTCAGCCTGAATTATTTTTTTTTCTCTCCCCCAACTTACTTTCCTTGACGGGGAAACCAGCTGCTGGTCGTGAAAAGACGGCTTATTAATTGTCCTTTGTCATGCAGAATTGCTTGATTTCTAAAGAAACGTACAAAGGCTCCTTTTTTTGCCAGGATTCAAGTATTTTGTTTCGTGCGCCATTTTCAAAACCCCATCGCATCAGCTGCACCGTCTACCAGACTCAGGTACTGACGGGCCCTGCCTCTTTTCTTTTCTTTCCTTTTAATGCTCTTGTAAATCGGGCAGACTGATTTGTTACAAGCTGCTCTTTTAAATCCGATAGATAAGAGACGAGTCTAAGAAAAGCCGTAAATGAAAAATTTAGTTGGAAAGAAAGGCGAGGGCCGAGTCTGCTAGATGGGAGCCCTGTTGACTCGAGGGTCACGTCAACAATTCGCCTTTCTTCTCTTAGAAACTACACTGTAGCCCCCTTCTTTTGCCTTCAATGAATTGATCGGCACAAAATTAAGAATAAATAAATTGAGCATTTTGAGCAGCAGGCTTATATTAAGCTCCCCCTCCCCTGCCCTCCCGCTGCAGGGCGCAGAGCCGAGCCCGGGGCTGCTGCACGGATAAAAGGACGCACGGAGCAAAACGGGACTCTATAGTGCAATTAACAAAATGGTCTAATCCCATATCTTAACAAATGCAAATATTGGAGTTTGGTTAAAAATGTTTAAGTGAAGAATTAAAGGAGAGTTTACAAGAGCGGCCCCAGCATGGCCAAAGGCACAATAACTGGAATAATTTAGCCCCTAAACGTCCTCAGCGGGCTCATTGTTGTCACCGAGAGCTGATGATAAATTGCCAGAGGAGTAAATACCGTTTAAATCCCATTTCAATAAATTAAATAAAGTTTTAACGCCATATAATGAAGAGAGGTTCGCTGCGGACGGGAAGGCGGCGCAGGGTTCGGGAAGCTGCTTGTTTACGTGGAGTTTCCAAACGTGCGCGCAGCATTTAATAAACCCCTGTTCCCTCCAACACTCCACCGAATAACGAATTAGGTTCAACACAAGGAATAGTACATTTCGGACTGGGTTTTTGTGTTAGAATGTAAAGATTAGCGTGTGCGTTTTTTCCAAACTCAGCGTGCCCAAACCCCGTGCGTGTTTTGGACGCACAAAGCGCCCAGGCTCCAGTTTCATCTTAAATCACTGCAGATAAATAAATTACATCCATTCCACATTTTTCATTCCATCCCTTTTAAAGTCATACATGAGATAAAGCACACACAAAAAAACAACAACAAAAGACTCATGCTGTATGTAATTATTTTAGAGAGAATAAAAACTTCAGGACCTAACCAAAGCGCGCGCTGCAATCCCTTTAAATAAATTTAAATATCAACATCGATTAATCTGTCGCACTGACTGGTATATTTTATTCATAGGAACATTATGATCATCCCCATGCATTAATAAAGTGTGCGGTGTTACAGGGAAGGGGATTATCCTGCGTCCCTGGGGGAGAAATAAAGCCGCGGAGGATGAAAACCCTGCCTGAATATGCACTTCTGCTCCAGACTGCTGGATGCTGATTGTTATCCGCGTCCTTGTTGTTGACAAGTAATTGAGAGTATATAGAGACGCTATAAGACACTTAAGGCTCGCCTGACCTCCATCCTCCTCTCCTCCGAAAACACTTGACGCTGATTTTATCGCTAAACTCGGAGCGCGGAAATCCGACTGGGGATTTCTTTCTTAGAGTAGAAGTGTGTGAGGACCGGGACGCGTTTTGGCACCGAATACAAACTCAGACACAGAATCACAGAATCAGGACACGTTATGCAAAGTTAAAATGTTTTATAAGTTTAAATTAACAGACGTGTGAAGGATGATGGTAAAGTCGCGCAGACTACAGGACTGAATATTGAGGAGCATTAAGAATATGGAGTAGTGCATTCAGCTCTTTAGAGATCTCTCTGTCTCTGTGTGTGTGTGTGTGTCTCTCTCTCTCTCTCTCTCTCTCTCTTTATAACTCTATGTGGCTTTAAAGACTTTTTAACACTCAGGTCGTGTGCGCCACACGCGCGTCTCTGCGACTTTCCCACTCCAGCTTTGTTTTTGGACACACATCCACTAATGCACTTCCAGCTCTAGTGCTGAAATAACTAACAAGTGTTCATATTTTTTTTTCTCTCTCTCTCTCTCTCTCTCTCACACACACACACACACACACCAGATTTCAAGAATGAACCACCTGGATGTCTCTGTGAAACATTTCTCTGCGCGCTTTTTTGACGCGTCTCACAACCGGTTAGTATCAGATACGCCAGATAAGTCGGAATGAAATTAGCGCACGGATGGCAGGAGCTTCCTAAACTGATGCACCAACATGTGTTCAGACTGAGTTTGAGTTGCAGGAGTGTAAGTGTACGTACACGTGGTAGTGCGTGGTGTAGAAGTCTATAAGGTGAGAATAACGCGTCTAGGGTTTTGGGGGAAAGTGTGGAGCGCTGAGAGGACAGAACAGAGGGAGAGGAAACTACATGCACATGGAAAAGGGAAAGGGAAAGGACATCAAGATGAAGGCTGCTGGATCTCTTAAGTAATGCAGCAACACCTGCTGCGTCGGGGTGGATGGATGGATGGATAGATGGATAGATAGATAGATAGATAGATAGCAAATGATATCCACAACACGTGAGCGCGCATTAAAGCCATATTAAAATAAGAGATCATGCTTAAGGGACTCGATGACATTGAAATGACCTGATTTATGCCTAAACAGTTCATACTGCATAAATCTCCCAGTGTCATCAGAGAAAGATGTGCTGTAATTCTCTTTGGATACGATTTCACAGCCTTTAATTTGGATATTGTGTTGATTGGAATAATAAAGCGAGGTTTAACTTCATGTGTATTATTATTATTATTTCTAATTATTATTTTAAAATTATTGTTAATTATTATTATTATTATTATTATTATTATTATTATTATTGGTATTATTTTATTATTATTATTATTTTATTTTAAAGTATTATTATTATTATTATTATTTTAAACTATTATTATGTTATTATTAATTTCTTTATTATTATTATTATTATTATTATTGGTATTATTTTATTATTATTATTGGTATTATTATTATTTATTAACATTATTATTATTATTATTTTAAATTATTATTATTATTATTATTATTATTATTATTATTATTGGTATTATGATGATTATTATTATTATTATTACTAAAAGTGACACAGAGATACAAAAAATAAATGGCTTGTAGGAAATATTCTTTATTTTCAGTGATAAGGTTTTAAATAAATAAATATTCTCATGACACTGACCATACAGGAAAGGTGTGGAGAGATCAGCCTTCATTCAAACATCTGGACTGTTATGAATTTACAAAACAAAACACATTTAAAAAAGAAACAGAAATAAGGACAGACTGGTTTCCATGACGGAGTATATACAGATATATATACAGATATATCAAAACCTTTTGGTGATCCATAAGAGAGTTTAAGAAATAAAAGAAAAAAGAAAAGAGAGAACCTACAGTCACACAACACACAACACTTCTATACAGCGGCGTGAATGGAGTCGCTCGTGCGTTCCCATAATTTATATAAACCTCTTTTTCTCTCTCTTATTTACAGATTTCAGTACTTACACACTTATATTCAGGGAAACAGGATATTTAACTAATACTCCTCCTGAAGAGAAACTGAAAATTAGCATCATGGCTAATATCACAACGACTAGCCAGTTTGACTTTCTTGACGTTGGGAAAGGTTTTGGTCAGTTTAGCCACAAATCTGTGAGGTCAACCCATAAGTAGCTTTTCATTTTAATCATAAAGTTTTTTTATTTTACGGTTCGGCACTTAGGAATTCAAGACGTTACAGCTTGGGTCTGAAGCTGAAGACTTTCCATCAGAGAAGATCTGAATGGGTGAAGCGAGCTTTTTTCTCTTTCTGGACGAATACCAACGGAGTCAGAAGTTGACTTCGTGTCCACAGCTAGCCGCGGCTCCAGCATGAACTTTTGATGCCATACATTGTACTAGCAAGTCAAATTCACTGCCTCAGTGCCTCAGGAACCTCATTAGGAACCTCCCAAACTAACTGTTTCAAATTCGTCCAGAAGAGAAGCCCACTGTCTGCGAGACGCTCAGGGACGGCCTCGGCACCAGACGGTGGCCTTCGGTTCTTTGTCGCTGTCGTGGTACCATCAATAACGTTAAGGACCAATGATGCATGTTTAACGCTTTACTCTAAGAGGTACACCACACACACCTTGGCACGGAAAAGACACACACTGAAGGTACAAAAGATGTTCCGTTGATGGTACCACAGCAGTGACAAGATAAAGCACAGGTACAGCTGAGATTTGTACCACACCAATTAAGGGACTAGTTAGCTAGCTATGTTCACCAGATAAGCCTAAACTATCAGCCTTGCTTCTGGAGCACTACTGGACACACTCCAGCTCCAAGCTGAGCACCGACCCCCAAAACCTTGCACCTGATTTGGCTAATCAAAGAGCTAATTAGTAACTCTGCAGGCGGAGTGCTTTGGAGCGATCCCTGTATGTTTGTTCAGAGTTCACGGGCTAACAGACAGATCAGCGTCCTCTTTCCCTGACGATGAAGGCGACATGGGCGCGTCGTCCTCTTCCTCAGAGCAGCGTGCAGACGAACACTTGCAGTGCAGAGAACCTGTTCTGTGGGAACCTCCCTTGCCTTCTTTCTTGTGTTTGACGCGTCGGTTCTGGAACCAGATCTTGACCTGTTTCTCGGACAGGTTCAGGTACGTGGCGATCTCGATGCGCCGCAGCCTGGACAGGTACATGTTGGAGGTGAACTCGCGTTCAAGCTCCAGGAGCTGCGTGCTGGTGAATGCCGTGCGCATACGCTTGCTGCTCTGGAGCTGGCTGTTGCTGCTTTCTGTCAAGAAAAAAAACACAACAAACACCAGAATTAAAAAGGTTCCTCAGGATATCTGATGGCTCAATAATCTTTAAAAGTACTAGAGTTCATGGGAGGGTTGACGGTTCTACGGGGTTAACATACTCAGGGTTCTTCTGACGGCTGATGGTTTTATAATTAAGGGTTCTAGGGGTTGGTGAAGTGGTTCTGGAAGGGAACCCTAAGTTTTAGGGTAACACACCTGAGTCACTGTACTGATATTAACTTTTGGTAAATAATGAATGCTGAGTGATGAATGAACTTCAGTGTTATTAGTGTGATATAAACGGTGTAAACTGTGTAAAGGAGAAGGAGAACTCACCGAGAGACATGCAGTGGAACTGCCGCGGGTCCGCGACCGGGTACGCGCTTTGGTAAAGTCCCGCGCCGTGGTTCACGTGCACGCCGCTGGAGGGCGAGTGTTGCCGCGAGAGCGCGGACGGGCAGCACTGGGAGCCGAAAGCCGCCGGGAACGAAGCCGCCGCGGCCGCCGCCTTGAGCAGCGGGAGCGCCGGAGGAGCCGGGTGGAACTGCTGCGACGCCGCAGCCGCCATGCACAGCGGACAGAAGCACAGCAGACCGGCTTTGCGCGCGTGGCACGACGCCGCCGCTGCCGCCGCCGCCGCCGACAACCCGTGGAGCGCGTGCGGCGGGTGCAGCGTGTACGGGAGCAGCGGCGGCGGCGGCGGGTTGCTCTCACTGCATTTCTCGTTGGCTTCACGCAAAATCAACGAGTCCACAAGAAATGACCGGGGCATCTTTAATCTTCTTGTCCGACTTCTTTAACGGGGCAAAAAAAGGCGAAAAGTTCCCGGATGAATGCAGAAAGTTATTATTATTATTATTATTATTATAAAGGTCCAGTCTCTCCCGTGATGGACAGCAGAGTGATGCTGCAGAGAAACACCCAGGCTCTTAAATAAGTTCCAGACCACGCATCCGTCTCTCTCTCTCTCTCTCTCTCTCTCTCTCTCTCAATAGTCTTTGTGTCTTTTCTCCGAGCCTTCACACTGCACGCTTCCCTATTATTTCACTTGTTAACTAAATGAACTGCATAATGTAGTCCATTCTTGTCAGCCCCACCCACACCCCGAGACGCGGCTCTGCCCCCTTTTTTTGTTTTGTTTTTGTTTTTTTTTTAAAGTCCGCCTCCTTTTTTTTCTTCTTTTTTTTTTAAAGCACACTATTACTCCTTTTAGTGTCATTTTAAACTTTATTATTCCCTCCCCACACCCACCGACCGCATGGACACTATTGCTCTTTTAATTTCAGATTCATTCACCTGGCCATGAGCTGATTTGTGGGAAGTCTGGAGTGAGAAGAGCTGGGAGGTCGGAGCAGATGCACCTGCAGGAAGACAAACACAGAATGCAGAATGTCTAAATGTCAGTCAGAGTCAATCTCAGCACAACACAGAGCCTTAGAGATCACTGACAAACACAAACACTGCCTCTGTAAGCAGACTGCTGCTTTACAACAACTTTATTTACAGCACAGACTCTGTCCAAGCACGGAGGGGTTTTAGGAAAATAATCTAAACATCAGACTTTGTAGATATTCCTGTGCTTGGAGAAACGTCCAGCAAACATCATTCATACAACTTTATTGTTTTGAGTTGTTGTATCCGCTCAGTTTAAACAGCTGGAATACATTTCTATAATAAAAATAAATACATTTGATAGCTTGTGAGTTCCTATACACACCTCATGAAGAACAGGTTCTCCAGAATTAATGCTATTTAAAGCTATTTTTACTTTAATTTCTAATTTCAGAAAAGAACTTAGTCTAAATCCTGACCTGCGTTCATCTTCAGTGCTGATTAACTCTTACAGTGAGGTGTTAAACTGTTATAGTGCTACATTAACAGACTTAACACAGATTTACAGCTGATTAATTGCTCACACATTATTAATTAATATCCAAACTGAATTAACGCTCAGTGACTCTTCACCTGACTCTTACCGGGGCTCTGTTAACACCCCAAGTGTTTAATTACTCTCACACGTGCCTAAGGGGTTCTAAGGTTCCTGTGCTCGGTTCTCTGACAGTGAAACCCTCTGTTCTCCGAGAAGGATTAATTTAAGAACCCTTTAGGTATCGTGGTTTAAAATGTGATTATAATATATAACCCTTTAGGTAT
>JAOTRJ010000032.1:343871-354238 GCA_028564905.1 Leptodoras praelongus | reverse complement strand
AAGCCAGACAAAGAGCGAGAGCGAGCGACTGAGAGACCGACAGAGAGAGTGAGAGAGCGAGAGAGAGAGAGCGAGTGAGAGAGAGAGAGAGAGAGCGAGAGAGAGAGCGAGTGAGAGAGCGAGTGAGAGAGAGAGAGAGTGAGTCCAGGAATCTTTTTAATGTAGAAAAATAAAATAAAAAAATAAAATTGATAATTGTAATGATACAAAATAAAGCAATTAGGATTAGACAATTTAATTTGGTTTGGACGCAGATCAAGCATCAGATTATAAATCAGCAACAAAGCTTTTAAATTAATGTCCTTATACGAGTTAATGAAAAACAAAGGGAAAGAAGAGAAAAGCGTGTGTGTGTGTGTGTGTGTGAGATGTGTTCAGCTGATATACTGTGATCATGAATGAGTTTTATAAGAGTGGGACTGTTTGACTCCACAGTGAGTACACTACCACAAACAGGGTTTACGTCATTACTCGTTTAACACTAATCCCAGTTATGTGTCAGACCGTATTCCCGCCACGCCTCACTACCATAACGGGGCGCTGGTATCATGTCGGAATCACTCTACTGATGAGTTCTGACATGTAGAAGCTCTTCTTGTCAAACTCAATTACTTGGAATTAGCCTTCAGGACTGTGTCAAACACCAGCGTTGGTCATGAAGGGACGCAGACAATTAACGTTGTGTGTTAGCAACGTGAGTGTGAAATAAGGGTTTGTCCCACAGCTGAATGCGGTGATGCAGAGACACACACACACACACACACACACACACACACACTCACACACTCACACACTCACACACACTATTTACCCTGAGAAAGGAGTCAAGTGCTCCGTTTTCCATGAACTCCGTGATGATCATGACGGGACAGCTGGCGGTGATGATGCCCTCCAGGTGGATGATGTTGGGATGGTGGAACTGGCCCATGATTGATGCCTCAGACAGGAAGTCCCGCCTCTGTTTATCCGTGTAGCCACCTTTCAGGGTCTTAATAGCCACATAGTTCTCCTTTTTACCAGGAACACGGAGACGGCCTCGACACACCTCACCAAACTCACCTGAAATGCACACACACACCTTACCAAATGCATCTAGACACATATCTCCATGTTTATATACAAGTCTTTATAAAGTGTAATGACACCAGCTTCTCTTGTGTTGCTTCTCTGTGTCTGTAATGGTTAGCTTGGCCCCGCCCCTTGGCTCTCTGTAGTGGTCACCCTGGCCCCACCCTCTCTACCTCCTCAATTAAATTCCAATATTATACTTCATTGTGATTTCTGAGCTGTAACATTAGCCCCACCCCCAAAGCCATTGCATCTTCAAATTTACAAATCTGTGACACACAGATCCCCCATCTCTGATTGTTTTTTGTTTGTTAAGAAACGAACGTTTCCAGGACACACACCTGCCCCGATCACCTCCTCAATCTTCACACAGGAGACGTCGATCTCTTTAGCGAACTCTCTCACTGCCTCGTTCGGGTCCTCGTAGGTGAACGGGTCGATGTACACCTTCACCCCTGAGGGAAGGAGAGCCGGAGAAAGAGGGAGAGAAATGGAGAATAAATTATAGACCAGATCAATACAGAATGAGAGAAATGAACAGATGAGGAAGAAAAATAGAACACAAGAAGGAACAAAAGACAGAGAAAGAAACCATTAGAGGGAGGAAGAAGAAATGATAAATGGAATGTATAAATACCATCTTCTATGTGTGAAGGACAAATAAAATATATCATCCTGTGTGTGTGTGTGTGTGTGTGTGTGTGTGGGCAGCCGGATGTGTGCCAGCACTGGCAGGTGTGTACGTGTGTGTTTTCTCACCTTGGCCCATGAGGTACTGGCCATTTTTATCACTGAATTCTGGATCCTTCAGACGGTTCTGTTTGCTGCAGACACACACACACACACACACACACACACACACACACACACACACAAATGCACACAATTCAATTTGTTTATAAAATGACGAGCAGCTATGATATGGTTATGTAAACCTGATTTTACCACACACACACACACACACACACACCTCTCAGCTGAGTTTGTTCTTTTTTGTTATTTATATTAAACTGTTATTTATTATTAATGTTCAATATAATAAATGTAATCCTACTTTAAACATAGTGCCAGTGAGACCCTTCGTACACACACTGCCACGAGCTCCCCCTCTCCCTACTTCCTTCAGTCTGTTCACTCATTTTTATCACTCTATCTGAGCTGTGTGTCTCAGGTTGCCTGTGCAAATAATTTCAGAGCATAGCGAACAGATCAGTTTCGTCTCTGTCGGCCTCCCTGTATCGCTCTGTCCCCCAGCCTGATAAACTCTCTCTCTCTTTCTGCTCTTCATTCCATTTCTTTGTTGTTTGTTATCTTCCTCCATGTTTTACTCTGTGTTCTACCTGTGAAGAATTTGTTGCTCTTCTTTTTTCTCTCTCTCCCTCACCCCTTCCCTTACTTCACTCTGCCTCTTTCTCGGTGTCTGTGTACTAAAATAGCTGCTTTGTCCCACCCAGTGTTGACTGTAGGTCCAGTGTGGCCAGGAGCTCCTTGTGTGTGTGTGTGTGTTCATTTGGGTGTGTGTTAATATTCATAAACTTAGTACATTCTTTACACACATACACATCTGTTCTTTTTTTGTGCTTTTTAAGGGTGTGTGAAAATATGTGGAAACCCGTGTGTGTGTGTGTGTGTGTTGCCCCAGGGTCACAGCTATTGTTCTGACTTGGCCTGTGGAGACTGCTGCATCCTGTCCCTGCTTACCTCTCCCTCTCTTTTCCTCCGCTCCTCACCACCCCCCCTCTCAGTACTGCTGAAGTCTACACTCCAGCCCTGGATGCGAGCTCCTCGGTGTAAATGTAAATGGAGGACCGAAGGAAGTCTTTAACGCAACACGCACTTCACGCTGCTCGTCTTTCACCAGCAGAGCTTTATAATTTCTTTATAAGTAACTTATAACTGCATTATAAACAAATTTAGAAAACTCCTTTAAGTCCACCCCCACATGTCTACGCCACCCCTTCCCCCCACGCCTGCCCTCTCCCTGACTTTCCTGTTAGTTGGTCTTACCGGATGCAGTAGATGGCGAGGCTGATGACGGCGATGAGCAGGATCATCCCTACGGCGACGAGGATCCCGGTGACCAGCAGTGGGGACGAGGAGACGTCTTCTGAGAGGAAGAGGAACAGAGTCAGAAAAACGACACGCACGTTTTAATTTTAAACCAGATACTCATATACTAATCCTACAGTCACGTTAGAAAGAGGTGTGTGACTTGCAGCTTGTTGCATGTGGGCGTGGTCTACCCTGACCAATGCTAAACAGTAACTATATACACCTATGGCTAAAACTACACTAGCTTAAACACAAATTATATTAAATAACTAGCTGCTCAATTTGCATGTAACGTGGTCAACTTCTTCTATACGCTCTGCTGCTTCCTTCCAAGCTTTTCTTCGATTTCTTTGTAACAGTTTATAAGAGGTCGGGAACGTGTCGGGAGCTGTGAGTGCCAAAGAACTAAAGAAACGTCCTCATACGACTCGCCTGAGGAACCGAACCAATCATCTAAGAGCTAATTTGCACAGAGCTGGGAAAAAAAAAATCTCAGTCCCTATGTCTCCTGCAGGTGAAATCATTTCTCTGTGTCATGCACGTACATGAAAATGAACCATCCCTAGCAGCTTTGTTGTTCACTATTTCTATAGAGAAAATGTAGAAAATGTTACTGTTTATCAGTTGGCTTCATAGTTTAAACAGTTTTGTACTGACGCTAGATAGCAGGTTACACGGTTACAGCAGGAAACACAACGTGTGCTTGTGAGGGTGTTTATGTGATCATGAGGATTATTATTACTACTGTATATTGTAAGCTATGGAAGTGCAGGGAACAGGAAGTGACAGAGGCGGAGTCTCACCATCAGGCAGTGTTCTGAAGGACTTGGCTGGGCTGAAGATGCTGTATCCCGACTGTGTCCGAGCTCGGATCTGCACTTCATACTGCGTCGCCCTGCGGAGGTCACTCAGAACCACGTGATTGCTGACGCTCTCCTTATAACGGCACGAGCGTTCCTCTGTGCCGCGCTCCTGCTATAAAGCAAACACGCACACGTTTGAAATGCGTTCATATTTATTTCCATTTAAGTTCCTGTTTGGCGTTTAATTCCCCACTGTTTATCTAATCCGTTTGATTTTGTTAATTGCTCTGGCAGCACACTATCAACAGATATGCCAAAAAAAACACTGATTAACAAGACTGAAATGAAAAAAAAAACCAGCAGGGGGAAGGAGAAAGGGCCAGAGAGAGACAGAGAGGAGAGGAGAGGAGAAAGAAAAGCGTTTACCGTCATCACAAAGAAAGCAGATTTGCTTGTCCTATTATCTTAGACAGCGCTCTGTGTGTGTGTGTGTGTGTTTTGACAAATGGTTTAGTTCACACTTCAGAACAGCAAGAACACACTCCAGCCAGCATGTCATCATGTCTACATGTTTCCTCTGGTTAAATATAAAGATATAAAGGCAGGGATTATACACATAGAGACATAAGGTAAAGTTTGTGTGTGTGTGTTACAGACCTTCTCGCAGTAGCGGAGTTGATACTGCAGGATGCTGTAATGAGTGTGTGTTGGGATCGGCCAATGTAACGTCAGACTGGATTCAGTAGCAGTGCTTTGCTTGATCCCTGAGACCAGCACTGGAACTACACACACACACACACACACACACACACAATTAAGACAAAATTCAGAAAGAGACAAAAACTAGCAGACTAGTTATACTCTGAGTGTTCTCACACACACACACACACACACATGCGCACACACTCACTGTGCTGCCCGGTGGTGATGTTGACACTCTCTGAAGCCGGCTTCTGGCCACTGAGTTGGGAAACCCCATTGAGGGCGGTGACAGTGAAGATGTAGCTGGTGTGTGGGCGGAGCCCCCAGATGCTGACGCTGCGTCCGGTCAGGCCTCGCTGGGCAGGTCGGTAGCTCACGCTGTCGCCGCATGGGGAGCACGAGGGTGTCACACACACCTGACACTCGACGCTGTAAGTGAGGTCAGAGCGACCGCCGCTGTCCACTGGCTCACTCCACTCCAGAGTCACCGACGTGTCGTTAATCTGAGGGAAGAGGCTGTGGGGGGGCGAGGGTGGGCCTGGGGGTGGGACACAGACAGAGAGAGAGAGAGAGAGAGATGGCTAAGTATCATTACTTATAACACAACACCATAAAAAGAAATACACAAGAAACCCAGATTTCTTATCTTCTACTTAAAAAGTGGGCGGGGCTACGCATGGCTAACCAATCAGAAAACAGACACCTCTTTCACCTTAAATGACAGCTAAACTAGCAAATCTCGGCCTCAGTTCTTCCATCTTGTGCCAGTGTTATACAAGCAAGCTTCTCACTGAGAGCTGTCAAATCAAAGTAGCGTATTAGGCCACACCCCCTACAACAGTTCACCAATATCTTTGCTGGATTTTTAATAAAACAGTCTCAGTTGGTACAAAACAACCATGTTAAATATTTTACACTGTAATTCCCTGGAACTTTAAATAATAAGTAGAACACTCTGGGGTTAAAAACAACAGCTCTACAAATATAAGCAAGGCTTTGATCTGAAATAAGTAAAGACACGACTAAAGAAATAAAACAAGTGTGAACATTCAGCACAAAGGCCTGCGCTTTTATTACATCATACATCCAGAAAAGGGTGGGGCTCACCAGTTTGCGCCCCGATTATACACACTAAGAGACCAGAACGAACAAGTAGTATATAACAGAGTCAAAAGTGTGTGTGTGTGTGTGTGTAATGACACTATAAAACACACGCCACTGGTCCAATACAGCCTAATCTCTGTCCATGCTCAAGTGTGTTAGTGTTAAACACGCAGGATTGTCTCCCTCGTTCCATCTCCTGCCCTCTGTCTCTCTCTTTCTGTCTCCCTCCCATCTCTTGCCCTAGTTCTGTCTCCATCCCTCGTTCCGTTTCCCTCCCTCATTCCTTCCCTTTTCTCAGAGCTAACCGGCTAACATCTGAGCAGTGTTAAGTGCTACAACAAGTCTCTCTCTCATAATCAGCTGTGAGCTGTGTATTAGCTTGCATTCTTATTATTTAGAGAAGACTACAATTCTAACGAACACACACACACACACAATGTAATTTTATACCAAACACTGTGATTATAGGCAAGCCTGTTAATCTGGTTAGTGTCAACAAAAAAATCCAGATATGTTTTATTGCTTTTCTGTGTGTGTGTGTGTGTGTGTGTGTGTACACGTGTGGGTGCGAGTGTCAGTCTTCACACATTCACAAACCGCCCACTGTTGTCTAGCGACTCATTGGTGCCATATTTGCTGATGAAACAGTAAACAAACCAAAAACTAGATCATCTATCAGTGTGTGTGTGTGTGTGTGTGTGTGTGTGTGTGTATGTATGCGTGTGGATCTTCACCAGATAAGCTAAACAAACCAGAATATGCAAACACATTACCACACACCCTATTCACTGCATACACCACTCCATGAGCATCCTCACTATATAGCATTAACATGTTGCAGGGCATTATGGGATATGGTGTGCATGCTGAGTATTTAATAGTGTGTGTTGAGCAGAGAGTGATTTTGGGACACAGCCCACAGGTTAGTCTTTAATCCTGGAGTCCATTCAGCTCCAGTGAGAAGCCCCCCCCCCCCTGCTGCCACGGCCCAATTAAATCCGTTACTCCATCATGGTTCAAACACTTTGATCCAATCAGCTGTCAGTCAGCTGCGGGCCCCCAGCGGAGACACACTACAATACCCAGCATGCAACACAAAGGAAAAGACACCTGGCTGGAGAAAGACAGGAATGTGGAGTGAGGGACAGGTGGTGAGACAGGAGAGACAGAGGGATAGAGGGAACACAAAAGGAGGAGGAGAAGGAGGAAGAAGAAGAGGAGACACTGATGGGTGAAAAGAAGGACAAGACACAGAAGGAATGTGAATACAAAGTGAATGAGAGTGGCAGAAAGAATGTGTGTATCAGAGAAAATGAGAACTATAGTGTGTGTGTGTGTGTGTGTGTTCTCATGGTGTGCTGTTCAGAGTGTGTGTTTGTGCTGTCTAAGAAACCAAAATAATAAAGTGTGGTATGTGCTTTTGTGTGTGTCTTCCTTTCATAATGCCTTTCTTTGTGTGTGTGTGTGTGTGTGGTTGTGCGTGTGTGTGTGTGGTTGTGCGTGTTTGCCTTTGTGTGATTGTGTCTTTTGTGTGTGTTCCTTTAATGTGTGCAGGGTGTTACACTGTGTATTTTAATACATGTGTGTGTGTGTGTGTGTGTGTGTGTGTGTGTGTGTGTGTGAAACTCACGTGTACAGGGCATGTCCAGCGTGTCTGTTAGTGCACGGTGATATTCCGGGCGACACACACACGAGGCAGCTCCCATCTCTCCCGTGTGACTCGATTCAGGACACGGAGAACACGGACCAGCACCAGGACTCAACTTAAAGTGTCCCGCAGGACACGCTACAGAAAGAGATAGACGGATGATAGACGGATGGACAGAGATGAAAAAAGAGAGAGAAGAGAGAGAGGGATGATGAAAGAAATAGAAAGAGAAACAGATGGAAAGAGAATGAGGGAAGGAGAGAGATGAATGTTAGTACATTTCAACTACACAGTTACAAAATGTGGTCTGCAAAACGCGCTCACACACACACACACACACACACACACACACACACACACAGACACACACACACTCTCTTCATTATACAAAGACTAACAGAAGTGGAGTATCCATTCATCATTGTCAAGACGTAAACAAAATGAATTTGACATTGGTACAGTTGTGTCGTGTTCTCTCTCTCTCTCACACACACACACACACACACAAAAACACGCTTTGAACCCCGGCTTCCTCTCAGAACAGGTTCTGATCCCCCACCCTTCCTCTCAGACCAGGTTCTGATCCCCCACCCTCCATTTCTGACCAGGTTCTGCGCCCCGCCCTCCCTCTCAGACCAGGTTCTGCGCCCCACCCTCCCTCTCAGACCACAGTCAGACATATTCAGAGTCCAGACATATTCAGCTCCTGAGTCACTGAGTCCAGCGATTATGGCACTGAATCATAGACACATCTGTGTTTTGGGGATCAGGAGAGTTTTGAGATGGAATTAGACTCTAATTATGCGTCACACAGTACCTCCGTTTCCACGTCTTCTCTTTGTGAGAGTGTGGTAAAGTCATGCAGTTATGGTGTTCACGTAGCAAAGGGCTAATAACCGCTAGCAAACTACCTATTAGCAACTCAGTAAACATCAATAAGAGATTCTGTGTAGCAGCCGACATCACAGTACACACATAATGAATGAGAGTGTGTGTGTGTGTGTGTGTGTGTGTGTGTGTGTGAGATTATCAGTCAGTTAAACACAGGGTTTGAGAGAAAGCAAGCTTTTCCACTGCCTCTGGTGCAGCATTATCATTAAACACACACACACTGCAGTAAAATGAGGTGTGATCACCGGAGAACAGGAACACACATGTCGACCTAACAGTGTGTGTGTGTGTGTGTGTGTGTGTGTGTGTGTGTGTGTGTGTGTGTGAGTGTGTGAGTGTGAGAGAGAGAGAATGAGAGGAAAAATCCCAGCGTCAGCTCTAATCTCAGGCGTTCATGACATCACCATTACAATTCAGCAAGGCTCTTCCTTTCCCAGCCAATATAAATAACCATTTCTCTCTCTCTCTCTCACACACACACACACACACACACACACACACACACTCTTTCAGTTAGAGTCGCTTCACTGGTGAATATTTATTTTATTAAAGCGCAGCAGTGTGTTATGTGTCTGTGAATAAAAAACGATTATGGACGTGAGATACAGAGACTGCACATATCAGATAAAGACTGAGTTATATTAGTGCAGGTGTACACACACACACACATATACACACACACACACCCCCAATACACACGCACGCGCAAAAGAAAGAAAGAAGAGAGACAAGTAGAGTGAGACAGGGAGTGTATAAGAGGATGAAGATGTAAGTGGGGAATGTGACCTGCCAATGAAAGAGAAAAAGGGGGAGCCCCACACACACTTACACACACACACACACACACAATGTAAGGCGAGCTGAATAATTAGTGAGGGCAGCAGACTCTGCTCTGTATTGTGTGTGAGAGGAGTGTGTACGTGAACAGGAAGAGGTGTAGTTGTGTGTGTGTGTGTGTATATGTGTGTGTGTGTGTGTGTATATATATGTGTGTGTGTGTATATGTGTGTGTGTGTATATATATGTGTGTGTGTGTGTGTGTATATGTGTGTCTCTCCTTCACTGTGTCCATCTGTCTCTTTCCATCTGTGTCTCTCTCACTCTCTCTGTCTCTTCCTCTCTATCCACACGTCTCTCTCTCTCTTTAACTCTCTCCGTCTGTGCATCTCTCTTTTACTCCCTCCATCCCTGCCCGTCTCTCCTAGTTTCTTTCTGTGCGTCTCTCTCAGTCCATCTGTCTCTCTACAGCTGTCTGCCTCTCTCTATTTCTTCGCCCCCGCCCATCTTGATTAACAGTTAATCAGACAAATCAAAACACACACTGAATTAACTCTCTGATTAAAGCACCACTTGTGTATACGAGTGTGTGTGTGTGTGTGTGTGTGTGTGTGTGTGTGTGTGTGTGTAGTTTCTGTAATGAATACGAGGACATTTTTCTAAGTTACTTTCAGCCTCAAACAAACTACAGATGCTGGTCAGCAGATCGCAGGAGTGTGTGTGTGTGTGTGGGGTGGGGTGGCGGCTAATTACACACATTAGGTACTCATACCACACTCTTTCAGAATCTCCTCTCTTTCTGACTCCCCATTAAACTGCTCTGTAAGGCACTCAACCTTCACAACCTTTCACCTCTGACCCAGGGGGTGGGGGGTCTTGAGGGTGGGTGAGTGAGCCTCTCTCTCTCTCTCTCTCTCTCTCTCTGTGTCTCTCTCTCTCCATCTATCTGTCCACCTACACCTAATTGGTTGGGTCATTAGTGTTCCTTTGTGCTGTACCTTCTTTATTGTTTCATTGCTGTGGCCTGGAGATGCGTGTGTGTGTGTGTGTGTGTGTGTGTGTGTGGAGAACAGCAGGGTGGGTGTATGTAAGAGAATGAATGCTGAGTAAGTAAGTAATTGAGTGAAGGGTTAGAATGGGGTGTGTGTGTGTGTGTGTGTGTGTGTGTGCGCGCGCGCTTGCTCCAGGAGTCTGACTCCCACAGACAGAACAGCTGCTCTGATTTCACATGGCAGATGAAGAACTTTTAACACAAAGCAGCCTGCCCATCACTCTCACACACACACACACACACACACACACACACACACACACACACACAC
>JAOTRJ010000031.1:15376334-15389905 GCA_028564905.1 Leptodoras praelongus | reverse complement strand
GAGTTGCCGGCTGGGCACCGGCTCCCCCGTGACCCCGTAACTGGGAATAAGCGGTACAGAAAATGACTGACTGACTGGTTTAACCAGAGAATATGTGCATTTTCAGCCTGTAGTCTCTGGTTTGCAGCAAGTGACCTGTCATCTATAAAAAAAATGTCAGGAAGCTTATAGTAATGCCCTGAACACACAGACCAGTTCCCTACTGAAATTACACGCTGAGCTGAGCAAATGTACACAAGCCTAATTACCAAGTGAACCTCTTCCTACTAAAAGGAGAAACAACCTAGTTCAACAAAAGATAAAACAATCAGTTATTGCAATTGCTTCTCTTCTCTTCCCAAAGGGGTTGTGGTCATCTTTAATCAAATACATCACCGTAACCCAGTGCCTGTCTATATGAATTTCTACATCAGGAAGCAGAAAAACCAAGCTGTCTAGGATAAAAAGGGACTGGAATTGAACTGTGGTTGTAGAAGTGCACTAGGGCTAGAACTAACACCTGCTGTTGCACTTTAAGCATGTTGCAATGCTTTGCATGCCTTCTCCCTTGCAACCACTGCAGACCACTGCCCACACTCCAAGCTCGCTTCATTTCAGCTTTGACTCAGTGCCAGCAACATACTTTAGAGCTAATTTTAAAAAGTGGATACAGGCAATTTCCCTTTCAGTGAGGTCTGAAATCAGCGATGGATTTGCCCGGTTTAAGGAACTACCAGGGGTTACATGAACGATTTCTACTGTAACTTGCTTGCTATATTTTTGCAGGAAGCCATAAGACTGAGCAATCATCCAAGTTCAGTTTCATAAGCGGGCATAACAGGATGTCAAAAAGAAGGGTACTACTACAAAGGTGTGTGTGTGTGAGAGAGATACCTGAGCAGAAGGGCATTGGTGCACTCCAATGGCCATTGAGCTGGCAAGTTCGAGAGGATTCGCCCTTCAGCTGCCGGCCACCTGTACATGAGTAACGCACCGTGGAGCCGAAAGTGAACTTGTCTCCACTCAGTATTCCATTAGGAGGAGATCCAGGCTGTCCACAGTCCACCACTGTTAAAAACACCCACACAAATACATGTGCGCACACAGGAAAAATATTCATTGTCAAAATGTAATTATAATACACAGGGATTTCAAACTAAGTTTATGTTTAATTACAGCCCAGTCCTAGCTCACATAACAATAAGTGAGGTGTTAATGTAGTTTGCTTTCAGAATGCTGCCATCATCAGATTACAGACGTTTATTCCTTTGTCATTTCCTTTGCCTATAAAAACTGCTTGGAAATAATCTGATTAAAAGTTAAACTCCAAGCAAAAAAAAAAAACTCTTTAAAAACAAAGCAAGTGTCTCTTAGAATCCAACAACATTTTTTTAACACATTGCACACAAATCTTATAATGCCATATCTGTCAGCACTGCATCATGCTTGTTTCCATGGAGATTATGCTTCTTTTCTTCCTCTGCCTCCTCAACACTTTATTTTGGTCAATGCAGACTGAGCTTTAGATTTAGCAGCAGTGTTGATGCCAGACTTGTTTAAGATTAGGAACTCCCTTCCTGCACAGGGAGCCAGGAATAGATCAGAAACCAAACTGCTGGTATTACACAATAATTCTCTGGCAAACACAAACCTGTGAATAAATATGGACAAGAATGAAAATGGGGCCCAACTCTGATTAGTGACGTTTGGAGCACACGCCTATGTATGGGATGAGAGGATAGCTGTGACAGTAGAAAACTTTGTCAGGGTAGAATAGGAGCTAAAGCAACATTCTCTCTGCAGCTGTCATCAAGAGCACCTCACTGAGCTCAATAGTGCTCGAGGATGTTTTGGCGTTTCACGGGATGTGCTCCCAATAAGCCAGGATCAGCCATGAACCTGGCATTGCTAATTAGTCTGCCTACAAAAGTGTGTGTTCCACCTGTCCCTCAATTAATGCACTGATCTAAAGCAGCGGGAGAGGGTCACTCAACTGTTTCGGCCTCCATTACAGGAATGAGACGCTAATTAACAGCACAACACTGCTGCCAAGTTTTGGTGTTCGAGACAAGGGGCCAAATGCGTCAGCAACTTACCAATGCATTCAGGCAGAGGCTTGTCCCATTGGCCGGTAGGCTGGCAGGTGAGGATGGGGGAGCCAAACAAGTAGTAGCCTGGGTTACAATCATAAAAGACCACTGTGCCAAAGGTGAAGTTGCCATGCTCAATCTTGCTCTGCCTGATGGAGTTGGCTGGGATCCCAGGATCAGAGCAGTTGACCACTGAAAACATGGAAGGGAGGGAGAGAAAGGAGAAGGGAAAGATGGACCAGAAGGGTGCATGTGTTATTTGGCAGAACCATTGAACAAATATCTTTGCTCTAACTAAATACATGCCCTCTGTTTACTGAGAAATGTTATCTGTCTAAACTGCACACATTTGTATATAGGAATTGTGCCTGGACTAGACAGTTCTGTCAGCTTTTAATGAATTGCCACAGAGATCAAATAAAGAAATCTCGTTTTGACACATAGCATAGGTGCAAAGTGAAGCAAAAAGAAGAGCTGTACAGCCTTGATTGTGGCATGTGCTTCTCTCACAGTCCCAAGCAACAGTGCATCTTCATGCAAACACAAACACCATGGCACATGCCTTGTCAATCTGTAAAGCAGAAATTCTGCCATATTTCTGCTTATAAACATATCTGAGTCAAATGCTGCCAATCTTACCAAATATGTATAATGTGCTCCTGGCAGTACTGCCACAGTCCCACAGCAACAAGGGCTGCTCTACCTTACCCGGAATGCAGTGTATTTTGGCAGGTGGTGGTTCAGCCAAAGCTCCGTATGAATAGAAGACTTAACTTTTTTCCCCACCTTTACATGTTGGTGGTGGCTGGCTCCACTGGCGGTTGGCCTGGCACTGAGCCCGCACGGGGCCCTCCATCACATAGCCCGTGTTGCAGGAGAAGCTCACCACATCATTCAAGTTAAAGCCATTGCCTACGGTACGTCCGTAGATGGGGCTGCCTGGGTGCCCACAACTGATGGCTGCAGAAGAAAGTGATTGTTTATATATATATATATATGTGTGTATATATAAAAATGGCAAATCAGCAGGTGGTATAGCATTGAGATGGCATCATAAATCATGGCTTAGCTAAATCAGAAATCTTGGTTCTCTGAGTAATATCCTTTCATTTCATCTCAACATGCGTGAACCTTTATGGAAGAATAACTTTTCATTTTGCTTTGTATTTCGCAAAAAGATTTCACAATATGTTCAAAATATTGATTTTAGACTGATATATATTCAAAGGGAGAATATTTATACAAGCCACAGTATGGGTATTGATTGCTCCACAGCCTAATACAAATTCGCTATTGTACAATATAAACATGCATCATGTGAAGTATAACACAAAAGAATCAAGTATTTTTTCAGGAAATACTGCTTTCTTTTTCAAAATAAATATCTCTCATATGAACTCTAAACCAAAGCCAATCCAAGCCGACCAAAGCACGGCTGCAAGGTGCCATATTGATACCACTAAAAGCCGTTGGATTACAGAACTTGCTGTTGAGTAGAAAGACTATAACAAAAGCCATCTCTGTATATAAATATAGAAATCTATATAAAGATATGCTGGAAGTACAAAATGTCTTTATCACTGTCTATTTTCTTGCCAGTGGGTGAAACCATAGGGAGCTGCTGAGTGAAGCTGAACAAATGGTTAACTGTATGGTGCTGGTGGGTGTGTACAAGGCAAATGGGCTGTTCATACACACTGCTGCTTAACTGTAGAGCCATGGCTACAGGCAAGATGTCACTTTGATGTTAAGGTTGGCTTGACGTGCTAATTAGCCTTGTGTTCGCGTGCATACAGTGTGAACTAATCCAAGACATGTTTAATTTTGTTCAGCAATTTGACTCTGGCACGGAACACATTCATTCAAAGATTTTATGTTTATGTCGGAGAACATTGTAGATGTTAAAGCAACATCTGATCTCCCTAGGTGCAACTGCTAAATACCAAACCTATGTTTATCATGACAATGCGGTTATTACTAAGCCTCTCATTTTCCCCAATATGGGTGAAGTGGAGCTCATACTGTGTGAGAATGGAGTCTTTTCTTTTTCACTCCACAAGGGGAGTTTTCATTCCTCTTGAAGGCTCTTCTCCCCTCATCACTCCTGCTTCTCTGCCGCTCTCATAAACAACCACAGTTCATTTGCATAATTACAGAAGTAATTTGTTTCTTTTTGCACGAAGGCAATTTTCCCTTCATTTGAGGAGCTTCCACGGACCAAAATTTCAAACAAAATGGCTGTGTGCTAAAATAGCTGGGAACTCAGCCTTTCTAATAAAACTACACTCTTACACATTCCTTCTATCTCTCTCACTTTCACTCCCTCAACCTGATGATTATTGCTCTGCGTCCACGGTTTGGAAAGGAAAATCGGCCAAGCAGTTACACCGAGCTTAAAGGAGAACCCCAAAAGCAGCTTTAGTCTGAAAGGTCAAATAAGGAATCCTTTCATGGTCTCAGCACTCAATTGATGTCTTATTCATTCTCTTGGAAAGGAAAGGAAAGAAAGCTGAAGTCTTCAGGTTTATGAAGCATCTTTGCAGAGAGGGTTTTGGGTTTCTAATAAAATTGTGCCACTTCTCAGAAAAGGTGAAAAATGATCGTTAATTATGTAATCACTAATTATGAAATGCTATTGGTGCGAAAAAGAAACAGTGTGAGGAATGACACATGAAACGGACTATTGATAATCCGAGATGAAAGAGTGTGATGCGACCCAACACAAAGCAGTTACTGTTACCTCTAAATAAAATGGAATATTTTACTATAACAGTGCATCCAGAAGTGATTTATTCCACCTACACCACATTAAATTGCTAGCAATTCCAATTATTTTCATTTGTTTTTTAATCAAGACATACTTTTTAACCATTCATAGTTGCATTTAATGTGTAGAATGTCTGTGAGGCCAGTTATAACTTACATTATTCATCATAATATAAAAACTGTTTGCATTTAAGGTGTTGAAAGAGTTGACTCTGGTGACTCCTTCCGCTTCCATATATTTTAAATAAGTATTTCTACACATAAAGCTTTACCATATCTGTAAAATATCTGTTTACCATATTTGTAAAAATCATTTAGATATTTAGAATTAGAAATGGTTCTAGTAAAGTATGAGAGTGTGTCAAATATATTCTAGAGGAATCCGGACATCCATTAAGTGCTGACATTATGTAGGAAAATGATATACACTGAAGTACCAGAAAAACTGGTGGTTAATACATGGTAGGTCCCCCACAGGATCTTGGAGAGAACGTTGCGCAGTCCTCATGCTGATGTTTGTTGAGACCCCAGCACTGAATTCCAATGTTACTAGAAGCACGACTATCACGTAAAAGGATTCTTGCCAGCTGATGCTTGTTATGTCCACCCAGCGTCTTTTTTACGGCCACACTGCTGTTTGAGGTTTCGCTGGAATTCTTGTAGTTACAGTTCACCCTTGAAATGCTCATGTGTGAAAATCCAAACTTCACCTCTACCTCCAAAATGCTACGACCCATCTCACGAGCACCAACTCTTATACCATGTTGAAAATTGCTAAATCGTGATAACTTGCCATTTTCACAGAGGAAACAGCTCTAGAAGCTTCCATAGATGTCTGTCACTTTTTATACGCACTGCAGATGCAACCACTGATGTGTATAGGTGGCATTGCAATGTTTTCTGGTACTTCAGTGTATATTCTAGTCCAGACATGAGAACACCCATTAAGTGCTGAGGTTATGTAGCAAAATTATATACTTTTGTGAGATTTATTTACAATAAACAATGCAAAATAAAAAAAAAATTGAATGAATTAGAGCTGAAAATACTGTTCGAGCATGTTACTGGAAATGAACGAGCACGTTCTGACTAATCAGCTGCTGTGCTGTGGTATCAGATTTCTTTCAAATCCTGGACTGGAATTTTGCAGTATTTCTCTACATTAATTTATGATACCACATTTGGCAAAAAAAAATCACCGTTGTTTTAAGGATGAGAGAACATGCTCAATCAACTTATTTCTGAGTGCTTCTACAGAAAAATAAACACTTCTAACCTTTCACCGGATTTTCCAGGTAAAGTTTTAGGAATAGATGAGAGTATGATGAGATTGGATGAGGATAAATGAGATGAGTGTGGGCTCATTGTACAGCTCTGCTTTGGAGCCAAGAATGAATCATTAATTAAAATGCCCCTTGAGACAGGGAAGGCTCTTTTGTTCCCAGAGATTAGTGAATTCTCCAAATGCCAAGTGGGAGAGCGCTGAGCCAAAGCACTTCCCCTCAGTCAGCCGTGACACTGAGACGTGATGCAGGCTTTTCACCGCTGCAAAGTGCACTGCGGTGACAGCTCTTCACCAGTAGCAGCTCCCAGCAAAAATACAGAACACTTTGATAACTTTGACTCAAACTTCTGATGATGCCTGGCATAGCTAGGGTACAGCTTACTTGATTTACTGTCAGTGAGGCAGACCGAAATTCCAAAAGATGAATGCTTTCATACTTGGATGCACGAGTTTATATATTTTTCAAGTTCTTGGAAAACAGCACATTATCCCTCAGTGATTGTGAGCCTTGACGCTTCTTGGGATGTCCTACAATCACCTCATTCAGCACTTACAACAGTTCTGACCCCATATTCCAAAAGAGAGAGCTCCACTGTTAGTAAAAAGACTTTTTTTTGGTAGAGCGAGCACACACTCACGGATGCAGATGGGCAGCTGTCCGGACCAGTTGTGGTCTTGCTGGCAAATACGCACTGAAGAACCAATGAGCCGGAAGCCTGGAGCGCACTGGTATACCACCGTGTCCCTGTAGCCAAAATTCTCCCCGATCACCTGGCCGTTCACAATCTGCTCAGGCAGCCCACAGTGACCCCCTGCATGGGGCGACGGGAGGACAGAAGAGCCATTTAAAGACAAAAAGGATCATGTCTGTGGAATATTAACATTACACCTCTTTCAAGTGTATTTTGCTTTTATTTTAATGTCAGAAACATTTAGAGAATTTACAGTCCTTTGGAAACAGGAACACTCTCAGCTATGGCTTTGAAAAGGAACCTTTAAAGAAAGCTATGATTAAAAAAGATGTTGGTGCATTCACTTTCAAGTGAAAAAGGTCTCACTTATTGGGAAGTGCTCAGTGGCTTATGTAGCTCCATAAAGGACACATACTGTACATTATATCTTAACCCTCATCCTGTGCAGCACATTAAGCTTGAATGCCAAATCAAATGAAAGTCTTTTAGAGAATAAACAGTAGAATCTGAAGAAAAAGAAGTGAATGTGGAAAAAGAGTGAAGGTGTATACTTAGGCATCGTGTCTCTGTTCCGCTCCACAGGCCAGATGACAGGCACTCTCTCACAGTTGAGCCCACCAGCATGTAGCCAGCCTCACATGTAAAGATGGCTGTTGCCCCAAAGGTAGTCTGTGTCCCAATCTTCTGCCCGTTGGCAGGTGTGGGCAGGTCTCCACAGGAAATGACTTTGAAGGGAAGGAGAAAATTACATGAAAACAAACCAGAGTTCAAGGAAGGGTTGAAGAAGGGTTGCAATCAACCTTTTACCTAAACTCACTGCCTTACACACACATAATACCAGTGGTATACATTCCCAGTATAAAATCTGGACTGGTGTCAGTTACACTTCATTGTAATTCACTGTCTCAAAGATACCTGTCTAATGTTAGAATTTTTACATGAATCATTTACATGACACAGTTTCTCTCAAACATTCATTAGGCCAGTGTTGGATTAGCATGAGCAGTCTCTTACTCTGACAGTGAGGCCGCTCGTTCCTCCAGCTCCACACGCCATTGGCCATGCACTGGATGTGGGCGGGTCCCAAGCGATAGTAGCCAGGGTCACAGGTGAAGATGATTTTAGTTCTGTACTCATAATGCGAACCATTGACAATTCTCCACCGTCCATGCTCCAGAGAAAAGGATCCGATGCTAGGGCAAACAACAACTAAAAGGCCACACACACACACACACACACACACACCAAATCACAATTAGAAATCTGTAGCCAACTGTACACTCTAGAAACATTACACTTACTAACAATCTTCATTATTCATTCAATGCTAACATTTTTCAGTGAATAGTGTCACCATGTCATAGCACCACCAGTCTCACCGGTTCGATATTAAGCTTGGTTTACTCTCTGCATGGACTTTTCCATTTTCTCACCATTTCTGGTTTTCTCCCACCTCCCAAAACCATCCCAGTAGGTGGACTTACTACGTTAAATTACCCTGTGATGTGAGTGTCTAAACGTGTGTACACAGTGCCCTGTGATAAACCGCTATCCCATTCCAGGTGTATTCATGCCTTATGCCTGGGATTCCGCACAGGCTTCCCGGGATAAGCTCTGGATTCATCGTGACCCTGACCAGGATAAATTGTTTACCGAAGATCAACAAACGAATAAAGAATGAATAGAATTATGTATCATTTACATTTATACTAAAAAACCATTCCTCAATATTTTCCTTTTTAAGAAGTGTCAACAATTACATATAAAAAAAAATTAAAACAAATTGTTATTGAATTTTTTTTTATTAAACGCTATGAAAAATGGACTGTCAGGAAGAAATAGCCCGGCGTTTGGCGCCATACTGATTTTTGCCACATAATCAGCGCTCAGTGCTCTCCATAAAAGCTCTAAAGCATAACACATTTGAAGGCTATTTCCTGCACTTCAAAAATCATTTTGCACCATTTTGTCATTCCTCATTTTGCACCATTCTGTAATGGGGCCAAGGCATCTGTGCCTGAACTTTAATGGGTAATAACTTAATGTTTTGGCACTGAGAACATAATCTGCTCATAAATAAAATAAAAAGAGAGGTGAAGCTCTGTGTGTGGCAGGGGCTTTTAAATAGGCTATAAACACACTCCTGTGTGTGTGTGTGTATGTGTACGATGTTTTTATTTGTTTGTTGGGACCAAATGTCTCCACAAGGATAGAAATATCGGATATTTATGACTTTGTGCTGGTCCCCATAAGGAAAGAGTCTTTTTGTTGTAGCTTGTAACAAAAAGAAAAAATAAAAGAGCCAAAAATTTTACCTTTTCATTACTGACTGGTTAAGGTTAGGGTTAGGGTTAGGGATAGAATTGATTAGCTGCAGTAATAATTACTAATTATGCCAATGGAAAGTCAAACGTGTGTGTGTGTGTATGAGGAAGTGCGTATGAGGAAGTTCCTGATACCTGAGCAGCGAGGAATCTTGTTGTGGTTGCTCCAGGTGCCATCAGGCTGACACACAGCGCTGGTCAGCTCCTTGGAGGAGAGCCGGTAACCATCGTTGCAGAAGTAGGTCACGCGTGTTCCCACTGAGTAATCCACGGCCAACACGCCCCCATTCACCGGAGCCTTGGGCACCCCGCATGACACAGCTACAGGGAAGCAAAGACTTTGGACACTTAGTTCTCCTTAAAAAATGTACTCAAACTGGTATAAACGGTCATAATATTCAAGCTGTTGATGGCTGCTCTATTGAAGCGTAAGCATAAATCATTAGTTTTGCCGTTGCTTTTTAATAGAGTGCGCGCAGAGTTTTATGATGTGCAGCTGAACAAGAGCATCTGCAAAAGGTCGATACCAAGATTAAAGAAGTAACTGGAAAAAAAATCATACACAGAAGGGCATTAGGAAATCTTTTAAAGCAGCTTGAAAGTCCACAAAGCCAATGATTCGATCTGTTTCCTTTATTGTGCTGCTGTCCGGGCCTTGTCAAGCTCCCCAGCAAATGGAAGTTCTTATCTTGATTGCGTCTTTCCCCTTTTGTATAGCTGCCACTGAAACATAAAGGGTATCAACCCATTGTAGGTTTTTTCCCCACTCTGAATATGAAACATGATCTAAGCACAACACCTCTGTCTACTTTGCTCACTGCCGGGAGTAATATTTACCTAATATTGAAATACAAATCAAAGACAACACTACATTCTCTCCTGCACTTTCACACTTTGACGAGGACGTTTTTGCTTTACTTTAGGAGAACAGAGGCAGCCAGAGCAGCTGCAACACTTTGCAAGTCTACATTTTCAGTCATTTAAGTGTCACTCGGCATTAGGAAGTTAGTGCCGCGTAAGGTGTAGCCTCACAGGGCGCAGAGCCAAGTCTGTCAAATTATTGCATAGAGGGAGGTAGCCATGAGTGCACCGACTCAGAAACTATTTACACATGCGGCACAGATCTGAGTGGATAGGTGGTGCAGTATAAATGACACAGATAGAGAAGAGAACTCGGCAGATTAGCCATTAATGTGACAGAACAAACAGATCATAAATAAACTGCATCAGCAGAGAGCAGCACAAGTAATTACTGCATCTCTGACCATAAAAGCTTGTTAGAGAAGCTGGCTTCTGAACACTGGAGGAGCCACTGAATGAAAACTTTGTGCCATTATACACTTCTGTACTAAAGGAGTGACTATAGGGCATGTGAGATGGTGAAACAGACAGGAAATGTCAGATTGTGTGGTATAAGTGATAGATGTTCAGAAATACTGGCAACGCTGTCCTCCTTTTTAACTCACCATTCTCCAAAGTGGTTCAACATTATATTAATAAGAAATCCAAGATGGAAGGAGAGACAAACACTGGACTCAAAGCTCCAGAATGCACTCCAGCAGCTGTGCTGGAGTTACGGCAGAGACTCGGCTCGGCTCGATCAGCCTGCGACGTGAGAAGCGCGATGAGGTTGATTGTGGTATAGAAAGTCAAAGCTTTAGAATTTGATCTGTTTGAGCAGAGTGTACAGATAAGAAGGTGAGAGAGATGGACAGACTAAAAGAACCAATGCTGCATCTCTTTGGAGTGGGGAATGAGGTCACACCTGAGTTGACCATGTTCCAGTACTAGAAGTCAGGATACCAGGTCTAGCCCGGACACCCATTGTTAGCAATACCAGTTGATAATAATGCTTTCCACATTATTTTGCACATATAAACACCACAGCAACACATAAATAAGATGGAAATCCTAATAAACAGTATATTTCTACAGCTTTCACTACTGTTGATGCATTGAGCAGCCATCTTGGATTTTCATGCTGGGGTTCATGAGGTTCCCCTGACTCTCAGAGTCGGAAATCTGACTTCAAGGGGTGATCCAGTTAAAATTTCTGACTGGGAACTTGGACATTCCAACATTCCAAAGTTGGCAGCATGGTGGGTCGGTGGGTAGCACTGTCGCCTCACAGCAAGAAGGTCCTGGGTTCGATCCCCCGGTGGGAGTGGTCTGGGTCCTTTCTGTGTGGAGTCTGCATGTCTTTCCGGTGTCAGTCTGGGTTTACTCCGGGTACTCCAGTTTCCTCTCACAGTCCAAAGACATGCACGTTAGGGGAATTGGATGTACAAAATATTGCCCTATAATCCTGGTGTGAGTGTGTGAATGGCTGTGTGTCTGCCACCCAGTGGTGGATGGTGCTCTGTCCTGGGTGTTGTCCTCTCTCCCTTCCCTGCACCCCATTCAGTCCCCCAGGGGGCTGTGGTCTCCGTATGCCATGCATGATTGGCTGCCACTTCTCAACAGTGTGTGATTGGTGTTAAAGTTGTATGTTGACTGTAAAGCGTCCTTGGGTTTGAGAAAGGCGCTATATAAATGTAACTTTCATTCTTTCAGTCATCCCAGGTTAAACGGAACGCACCATAAAGCTCTGCTGCACTGGTGCCTTTGGATTGACATGAATCTAGGATTAAATCAGCAATTGTCACCCAGTATCAGCAGGTGGTCTCTTATCAATGAGTAATATAGAAAAACAATTTTCTTTTAAACACAAAATACTTAGTGTGATGGCTTTACACATTTTAACCTCTGCCGTTAATGACAGAAACAAACTCAGCAAATAAAATACATCCTTGTAATAATCATGTTAAATATTGCTATTATAGGTCTGATTAAGGAATTTAACATGCATTAAAACCCATACATTCATGTTCCCCTTGCTGTTACGTTATACTTATTATGCTTTCTGTTCAGCCCATATGGAAGAGTACTTATAAACACTGTTCAGCCGTGTTCAGCTCTCACCCTGGCAGGCAGGTACTGGTGCATCCCATGTGTAGAAGCCATAAGGCGTCTTCCTGCAGACAGCTGTGCTCTTGCCAATGAGGCGATAGCCGCGATCACAGGCCCAGCGAACCTGGCTGTTCAGGTGCCCTCCTGTCTGACTGCTGATGGAGCCATGGAGCGGTGAATCTGGGGTGCTGCAGTACAGAGCTGCACACACACACACACAGGCACACATGCAGACAGACAGAGAGCAAACCCCATCAGCTTCTTAATCACCACCTAGTAGAGACGCCCTCGCTCTGGGCTATCTTAGCATGCCTTCTGCCATTGGTGTTAGGGAACCATCAATCTGCTACTACTTCTTAAAGGGTGTCAGGACACAACAATATGAGAAATAATTGTTATTTAAACATTCTTCTTAGCCAGCATGCTCCATGTAGACTTTATTATTCTTGCCTAACATTTTATAGGCATTATTTTTCTTTTATATCAGACGATATTACAGTTCTTCCGGGTAATCACTCAGCATAAATAACATATAATTTATGGGTTTTGTTCAAGATGACAAAAGGCATGCTGATTTTCAATCCTGTCTCATAGAGGAAAGAGAAAAAACCCAACGTGCAGTACATCAGCTTAGAGTTTCCTTATTTGAAAATATGCTGACATTTTCTGTGAGATAATATCAGAATTACTTTTATAAAAACACACAGAGACAATTACAAAAAATATAGACCACATTATATTAGATTTCCACCACCTGTCCAAGTGAAAAAATACATATATTTAATTGTCTTCAAAAAAAAAAAAAAATTTGTATGGGGTATTTTGTAAATAAAAATGGCCAACACTTTCAGTTCAAAATTCTGCTAATCACTTACAAAGCCCTCCATAACCAGGCTCCATCCTACCTTACTCACCTGCTTCATCAATACACTCCTTCTCATAGCCTTCGCTCTTCTGACGCTAACTTACTTTCTGTTCCCATTCAGACTAAGCGCTGGACCTGGGGTGACAGAGCCTTCTCCATAGCTGTGCCCTCCCTATGGAACTCTCTTCCTAAACCCATAAGAGACTGTTCTGATTTGTCTGTCTTTAAGTCACTGCTTAAAACCCACCTTTTCAGATCTGCTTTTAATTTGTAATATGGTCATTTGTTATTGTCCACACAGAGAGGACCCAGACCGCCCCACCCGGGGATTGAACCCGGGACCTTCTTGCTGTGAGGCAATGGTGCTACCCACCAAGCCACTGTGTCGCCCATTATTATTATTAATATTTTTGTGATTTTTTACTACTAAAAACATAATATTAAAATATATAAAATGCTTGAAAGTAACTTTGTATATAGCATATACAGTATAGGTCAAAAGTTTGGATACACCTTCTCATTCAATGCGATTTCTTTATTTTCGTGACTATTTACATTGTAGATTCTCACTGAAGGCATCAAAACTATGAATGAACACGTGGAGTTATGTACTTAACAAAA
>JAOTRJ010000031.1:15335381-15347378 GCA_028564905.1 Leptodoras praelongus | reverse complement strand
GTACATAACTCCACGTGTTCATTCATAGTTTTGATGCCTTCAGTGAGAATCTACAATCTAAATAGTCATGAAAATAAAGAAAACGCATTGAATGAGAAGGTGGCTATATATACAGTATATATAGTCAACTCTCTACTCCAGTGAAAAGTTATTTACTCTAAATATACTTTGAATAACAGTTAAGTGAATAATTAACAGTGCAGAACTCTCAGCAGCTCCACTTCCAGGCTACGGAGCTTAATGCACAATTTTAAGTTGAAGTGTCAGCATGAATCGGTCACCTTCACAGCGTGGCACAGGAAAGTTCCAGTTGCGACTTGTGCCATGAAGGCAGGTGAGTGAGGTCTCTCCAATTAGTGAATAACCTGGCAGGCACTCGAATGACACTGTCATACCAACGCTAAAGTCACTGCCAATCACAATGCCATTCCTGAAGGGTCGCGGGTCAGGACAACTCTGGAGTTGGTAGGCTGAAGACCAGAAAACAACAACATAATGAGCCTACAAGGTACTGTTTAGGTTAAAATGTATCTGCTAAGACATACCAGGCATGCACATTTAGACAGAATAGTGAACTTTTAAAAAAAATAATAACATTTCAAAAATATTTAAAAATTACCCATTCAAAGAAAACAGCATGTTAGACACAACAGCTGAAGAAAAAAAAGCAATTTTAAAACATTCTTTGTGAGAGCAAGTATATAAAACTGAGGAGACTAAGAATTTGTTCTACTTACAACCAATACAAGCCAGGCATAAAACAACATTACATGTAATTTTCCAATATCTGGAGCTGCTGTTACAAGCAGGCTTCATTTAATCTTATCTCAAAAAATGTCCTAGTTCACACAGAGCCATATTCCTTGAGAACATGTAGTAAGGCCTCAGCAAAACTGCACCCTTTGGCAGTCAAACTTTTCTGTGTATCTGTGTATATGTTGCATTTCTGATTTATTAGCTATTCACACCAGCTGAATCAAGAAAAAACTGGCAACGTCAAAAAGACCGACTTGCACAAAAGCAATTTCATATCTTGAAATCCCTCAGCCAGAAAATCAAGTGAGGAACCACAATCTAAATACAGAAAACCTTCTCTGCATATATTTTGTTATACTTTTTGTCCAATTCCTTTGTTCATACTTAAGACGTAAACATGCCGCTAAAAGGCTTAAATAAACAAGGCATGATGGCCAGCAGATCACAGAGATTAGAATATATTGAATGATTAAAACACTCCGCACGTACAAAGTGCATGCACTGCAAAAGGTCAGCTTTATTAAAGGAGACTGTTTCGTAGAGCTAATTTCACTTGTTGGTTTAATCTCTTTGATTAGTGTAAGTTAGTGTAATCTGTTTGGACAAATGCCACATGATTAACTACTGTCATTAAATGTGTACTAATGGAACGATTCCATACAAAGCCTAGAATTTATTTATTAGGGGGTCATGTCAATGTCATGTTTTACACAGTAGTTTCATTCACGACAGGAATGGGTAGTATTTCATGTATGTCATCAGTATGTCATCATGTTTAGTATCTTCAATTGAATCACATTCATGTTTTTGAACTGGGGAGGAAAGAGCTCCTGAAGGAAATCCATGCAGACCCAGGGAGAACATGCAAACTCCACACACATCTGATTTCATCCAGAGAATTGAACCCAAGACCTTCTTGCTACGAGGCAGCAGTAATCCCCACTGCACCACCGTGCCACCCCTATAGAGCCTGGAAGTCATGTTTTGGAGAGTAAGTAAAAGTGAGCTCACCCTGGTATGTGATGTGGAATCCAGGCTTGTTCTGTGAATAATCACTATGGAAGAAGAAACTGGTCTCATGGGTGGTGCTGAACAGAGACTCAGGCACCTGAGGCCCGCTGAACCTGTCAATCACCGTGCTGGTCTCTGCTGAGCCGCTCCGGATCTCCAGGTAGTCATGGATGGCCTCGGTGGAGAAGTTAAGAAACTGCAGGTGGATTCCTAATAGAATGCATTTAAAATAGAATACATTTAAAATAGAATACATTTAACTTGCTGTTCAATAAAACTGCACAAAAATGCCATTCAAGTTTATTCTAAAGTCTATTCAACTTTTAAAGTTGAGCTCATTTTATTCCCTCACAATAAACTTGTTAACACAGAATGCTTCAGTCATATTACAACTTCCTGTCCCACTCAGTTCTGCCGTCCTCTGCTGTAGTGTGAAGGCTAACCATTTCTAGTGAACTTGGCTAGTGGTTTTCAACCCATATTCAATTGAATAAACAAGATATTTAATGTTCAAACTGATAAACTTGATTGTTTTTTGCAGATATTATAAAAGGCTTTCAGTGTTTTCAATGATTAACTTAATTCTGTTTGTTAAATATAAATTAATTTAGAAATTGATTCCTGCACCACATTAAAAAATGTTGGGACAGAGGCATGTTTACCACTGGGTCACATCAGCTGTTCTTTTAATCATACTTTTTAATTGTTTGGGAAGTGAAGATACTAATTGTTGCAGTTTTGCACGTGAAGCACACACACTCTATATCTACAAAGCTACACTACTCTAACTCCTGCAGAATGAGGCCTGGCATTGTCTGAAATAGACATGGTGTTCCTGGGAAAAGACAGCAGCCAAAACAGAAGTATAAGCCTCTGCATGAATGGTACCTCCACATATATACGTCACCCATGCTGTTGGCACTTATGCACCCGCATGCCATTTTCCCCCAAAAAACAAGTTGAAATGTGGACTCATCTGACACAGAACACATTTCCGGTGTCTTTCGGCCATTCTCAGATAACTTTAGGCCCAGATAACTCACCAGTTTTTCAGCGCAAAATTAATATATGGCTTCCTCTTTGCATAATTCGGTTTCAGGTTGCATTTCTGGATGCAAAGTACTCATTTACATTTACAGCATTTGGCACCTGTTACTAGTTAAACTGCTAATTGTGGGACCTTACAGTGTTACTTGCATAACCTTTTCAGGCTTATTTAGCCTCTGTCCCAACTTTATTTTATGTGCCTTGCAAGCATCACATTCTGTTGCTTTTTATATGAACAAATTAGAATTAGGTTTGTCAGTTAAAGCACTGAAAACAATTTCTTTGTACTATTAGCAGTTAAACAATTTAACAAATTACAGTTTTAAGTTTTCATTTAAAGAAAGTTCTGGAAATAGGGTTTGTGGAATAATATTTGTATGTTGAAAAATAATAAAACTCAAATATTATATTACCACCATTCAAAGACATCAGCATGTTAGACACAATAGTTGAAGGGGAAAAGAACTTTTAAAATAAGGAATCAGGAGATAATGTAATAAGGAATCAGGAAAACTATGCACTTTGCTAATCGAACTGATGGATTTTTCTACAGATATGTTCCATTTCTGATTTATTCCCACTTCCTCAACATCGGCTATTTTCTATATATTAGCCTACTATCTTATGCTTATTGCCTTCTTATAGTCTTCTACCTCTCATTTCTATTAGCTTAAATTAGATTTTGGTCTCCTGCTTTTTATACTAAAAAGATCAGCACTGAAACAACTGAGAAAAAATACTATTAAACTACCTATGAACTTGCTATTAAAACTGGATACAGAGAAAGATAAAACAGATAAGTTCAAGAATATAACATTGCTGGAAAGATAATAATCGCTTAGCTTCCCATTTAACTTGCAACATTAGTGCAGCCAATTCTCTTAAACATGTACAATTCTAGTTTTATGTGTTTTGAGGGAATATTTGCTGTAGTGTGTGGCCAGTGCTATCCGCTTGGGTGGAATTATACATTCTCATAAAACACATTTCTATAAGAGTGATTTTGCCATACCAAAACCAATGGGTAAGGTGACAGTCCAGGTGCAGTCAAGGCCACTGGGGTAATTTCCAGGATACCCAGGGCTCAGGATCACACCGCTCATTTCAGTCAGGGATCCTCCACACTGAGCTGTGGAGAAGCCACAACAGACTCATTTTACCAACTCATCAGTATCACAATGGGTTATAAAGGCAGTGGTTAATTTTTCATTTCTAATGCCCATGACTGTCTTGTTTGATTGTCTCACACTTAGTAGTCCTAAAAGATGCTTTTTATCTCCAACAGGCGTCATGAAGAAAAGTTCTTTTTCAGTAAGGAAACACATTTTCTCTAAACTTTCCCTGTGTTCACTTTCCACAGTTCTGCACCTGGAGTAACCCATTCCACATTTAGTGCTTTTTCAAAAGAAATGCATGATGAGGAATCTAGGACTATCAGTATTCTGGCCTAGAGGAAGCAGTTTCCCATCACATAAAGCTTTCAGTCCAGTGTGAATATAGTGTGTGTTGGTCAGAATATGAGGTCTGAGTACAAACTGCTAGAGCATGCTAAATTAGAACAAAAACATAAGAGCTTTAGCATTCTCTGTAGCTGAATATTAAAAGGTATTATACTGTGCATGGAGCACAGTAGGCAGAGTGTACACAATAAGAATCCATCTGAGATGCTGTTTTATTTAATGACAACAGATTTTACCTGAAGTAGTATAAAATAAAGATTTATACCACACAATAAGAATAACGGACACTTGAACTAAGCTTGTTTGGTACCTGGGCAAGAACAGTGACCAAATTCAGCGTGGCTATTTAAGCACAGTATGACATGCCTAGTAGTGGAAATAGAAACAGTGCAGTGACACAGCAGCCAGTGGGAAATAATAAAAATATGATGCCAAATTGCAGATTCACAAAGCACAGGAAAAAAAAACAACTCTTCATTAGATAACAGCATTTTAAAGAGGCCTGTTTGGCCTCAAACAGAACAACACATTTATCACAGTGATATATCAGTCGCCTTTTGTTTAGGTATAACCCTCCGTTTCTTCACACCTTTCTTATTCCTAATGTTAAACAGCAGAGGACCTGCAGTAAAATTGCCTGCAAGAAGAAAAAAAAGCACAACCTGATTGAATTCTGCTCCCAATTACTTACTTTCTTTTTTTAAAATAAGCACCTGGGAGAACCAACTATTGGCATGGTCCGGTTTGTGACAGTGAAGGATTTATCCAATAGGAAAGCAGTGAAATGTTTAAGGAATGATTAAATGGCATTTCCTACTGAAATAAAGGGTGCACCGGAGCTTAAAAGTTCCATCTGCTAAGGCTAACTGTTGTAAAACATGAGTTAGTGGAAGTATGTGTGCACATCTCAGTAATGAAAGAATGGCTTGAAAGGAGGAGCAGCAACACAGAATCAGAGAGGGTAAAGGACAAAGGACATTAAAACTTTCCAGAGAAACAGAAAAGTTTTTTCGATTAGTAACAAACCAAAATGCATGGAAATGGAAGTTTCTGCAAAGAAAAAAGGTAAACAAGGTCTCGCTTGATCAGGAACAATACATTTCAAAGACAAACTTGGCCCTGAGCAGGCTGTGAAATGCTGTCACAGGGATCTCTTGATATCCAGGCAGAAAGTCCTAGAAACTAAGGAAGGCTTCTTGAAAACTACAATCATAATATGATGGTACTGATCTAACAGATTTTGGAAAAATAGTTTCAGCCTCAGCCTACCCAATGGACGGATGGTCTACCCGATGGACACTGAGCACTGATATCCTTTGTACACTTTTCTGGCTACAAGCTTCAGAATCTTGTTCTCCACACTTCTGTGTATATGCCCTTCTACATTTTTTAACACTGCAACACTGAGATTTAGCTTGACTGGATTAAAAAAAGCAGGGTTTTAAGAAGACACAGACACAACACATAACGATGCTTATGCTCGGGCTTGCGTGCCTTGTTTTGATTGTTTGTTCTGGGACCCTTAAGCCGCACAAATCCAATAAAGTAAATGAGATCAGTCTAATTATTTTTATTTAGTTCTTCGCGTTAATACTGTGGTCTATCACATTGCAAATCAGTGAGTAAAGCTGTCACGACAGCAGCTCAGCACCCCTGCATATTCAAACTGCTGCAGCTGTCACTGATCATTTATTCATTTTTGGTTCTCTCTCCATAAATGTTTACTTTAATCTAAAACCCACCTCTCCTTTCCTCTCACCATCAGCTTATCAAACAGCCATTTCCACTTGTATCATTTTGAGTCTTTTAATTAATTTTGACTTGTCTAATTATATGGCCTGGAACCCCAAGATTGGACGACATTACAGTGACAGATGAGATGTCTGCTGAAAATCATCTCCATTTTATAAGCTTCTGGTCTTAAAAAAAAAAAAAAAAGGTGTCGCTCCTGTTTTTCTCTAAAACTTGTTAAAGCACATAATAACTATTATGCAAAATGCTATTCAGTGTTTGAGAGATTCAGGTTCTCTGGCCTGCACTTGAATTTAAACCTGCACAGAGAAGATATTGAGAGGATAACCTCTCACATGCAGCTCTTGTTCAATTTAACACAACCGAGTGTAATATTAACTTCATTATTTATATCAACAAAACCCATTCTCTATATCCAAGACAGCCATTTAGAAATAAATGTGTTTTATTTTGTATTATTACATTTATTCATATTCACTCCAGCTCAGGGATGTGTTGCACCTTATCTGAGCCCAACAGAAAGCACTCGGAAATTAGTGTTAAAGAAGTCATATTGTGGGTTTTGGGAGCGCTTTCATTAAAGATGTGAGTAAGCAGCTGGACGGTTAATTATTCAGCCTTCCATTTCAAGAGTTTCAGCTTGGCTAGTGGTAAAACAGTAGGAAGCAACAAGCTTTGAGCTGGAACTTCTTTTAGCAGGATTTGAGAAATGTACAGAAAAAAACGATATTCTTTGGGATACATGTTGCTAAGCATTTTAAAATGGTGTTTCAGAAATAACTGAGGGAATAAAGGGTAACAGGTTACACTAAAACTCTTTTAGTCACAGTCAGGTTCCTATAGCATGGAGAGCTTTGTGTTATAGAACTTAGTTTACTTTAAAATTCTGAAGGGTGGATTTCTAGAGATGTGGCCTCATCCTCATTCAATGGAAGGCATAAGCATTAAGAAAGTCTGACCTCTCGAACAAACAAGTTAACATGACCGATATCACAATCATTAAATAGTGACCTATTGCAATATTATCTTGAATATTGTAAATTGTACAAGTTCTTAATCATTTCCTTTATTTTTTAATTTCTAAAACACTGTTTATTTGCAGTAAAACAAAAAAAAAACAACAACCAAAAACACCCAAAAAACAACAAAAAGTCTGAAACTAGACCAAAGAAACATTTGGACCCCACTGTACGCTCTATAGCATTATAGTTAGTCTATAGCTTAGTCTATAGCATTTCAATCCATTTATCAAATCCAATTATCCTACCAAGGCAGAGTGGCACAGGGTAATTCCATCTCCTCACTGGTCCTGGCATACATGTGATGTGAGCATTGCCCTGGATAAAAACAGCAGTAAATACGTAAATATGATATTAAATATACTGTAGAAGTTGGAGAATTAGGACAGTATCCTTTGAAGAGGGTGTAGTCTCACCTGTAAAGAATATCCCTGTTCACACTGAAACATAACTACATCCCCCACCATGTAGCGGTCTCCCACTTTAATGCCGTAGGTAGGAGTCTGAGGCTCTGGACAGGAATCAAGACCGATTGCTGAGGAAAAGAAATGTAATCAGATCATTTGAAGTTAAATTTGCAAAGATATAACAGAAATAGCTATGGCAACAAATGCGGAATGTTATATATGTTATATTTTAACTGAATAAGTGCTGTTGCTTTTTATTTGATAGATAAAATAGCTGGCTGTAGTGTAGAGCAGGTGCAGCTCTAGCAGCACTCAGACGCCGATGATTTGCCTATTTCTAAAGTAAATTGTAAGTGATCTGGCTTTCACTGCCCTATTCCCACACATTTCATTACATGCCAAGGAATCCTACTGGGGCTAAGCCTTGTCACTAGTGCTTATTTTATCATAACAGCATCTTTAAATGCTCTACTAATACAAATCCCAGAGAGAACAGAAGCCTCTGTTATTTCACACGAATAAGAAAAAAGGATTGCAAGGTTTTGTTAAAAGAAGGACTATTAATAAATGGCCTTATATTAAATATACATACATATTTGCTTATTAAATCATTTGGCATGGTTCATTTCCTCAGTTCCCTCAGTAATTTGGTATTAAACACTTTTCCCACTATTGCATCATGGGGAACACATAGCTGAAGTGACTTAGATGTTTTTTCACATGTCACATGTGCTGAACTGCAGTCTAGTCTGCACAGCAGCGTAGATGTTTAATAAGAGATGAGTGGATGGGTTTGAATGGTGGGTATGAAGCTGCCCTCTGGTTGTACCTGTATACTCCAGATGGAAGCCTGCTGCTGACACACTGATGTCCGATACAAAGTTCAGGTAAAGGTTGTTGGATGTGCTGTTCAGCAACTGAGGAATGGTGGTACCTGAAAATAAATGTATGTAGGAACATGCTTTACTCTCTGTAATATGCTAACCTGGAACACACACACACACACATACACACACAAACACATACACAGATCTGTCTGACTATTCTTGTGATGTCTTTTTAATTAATGCTATGCCTAACCCTAATCTTAACCTCAGTAAAAAAGGTAACTTAAATCTTTTATTTTTTTTTTTAAACAATAAAAAACAACAACAAAACATTGCTTTCTTTATGGGAACCAGCCAAATGTCCCCACAAGATCAAAATGATCAGATGTTCCTATGCTTATGCTGTTTTGGTCCTCACCAAGATATAAAAACATCCCCTCCAAACCCTCACACACACACACACACATATACACACACATACACACACACACACACACATTGAATATTAACATTCATGATACAGCTAACATCGTTCTTCTATTTAAAAAAAAAAAGTTAAAAAAAAAAAAAGTTGTTTCTGATTTGTTTTGTGGTTATTGATTGCCATAGAAATTCATCACTGGTTGAGAATGAAAACAATAATAATAAAAAACCCTGAAGAAATGACATTTTGGGGTAAAAAAAAAACAGTGAAATGTCTTTAAAATATTATCAGATGATATTATATCTGAAATGGACTATCCTGACCTAGAACATTTTTGGCTGGAAATAATTGCAGGTATATTTTAAGTCCATATTTTCATATATATTAAATATTTAAAAATAGTAATTTAAGTGTATCTGATTATTATGTGACAATTCAATATTTTTCCACATAAAAAAAAAAATCTAGATTTGAAAAAAAAAAATTTAACTATTCTAAGTATCATGTAAAGTATCTCAACTTCTGAAGGTAACTGTTATTCACTAAGAGTGAGTTTCCTGTTCTATATCACCACTCTGTCCATTCAACAATGGCTGCCAATTATTTTACCCAACTTTAGTTAGTGTTTGTACGGGCAGCTGCAGTGTGGAGGCTAGCATTGTTCTTCACAGTCAGATAAAGTCGTAGATCCCAAAAGACCTGGCTATTCAGTATATCCTCTCCTGCTGCACCCACTGACTGACACACACTGACAGCTTACAGGGCTTCTGGCACTGATGTGCTTTCACTTTGTTTGTGAACAAAACACAAGCGGAGCAACAGACGGCGGTATCTGATAATAACCCTAGCAGGAAGAGAATTATCGGGCCACTCAAAACACACATGACAGTTCTAAACATTTTAGCATCTCAAAGGTTTGGGCTCTAATATCATGCAAGACCCTTAACGCTGGATTCATGGCTGATTTTGTGATAACAAAAGCGATAATGAGAGCCTCATGATCAATCAAAAAGATCTATTTACAGACTGCAATAGGCAGAAGCATGAATGTGATATGCAAATCAAGATCTTGCTTGAAAAAACTGTTCCAGTGGCAGAAGTAAGAATAAAATCACAGAGTGCTTGTTTCAAACTGAATCTGTGCATGCTCTCACCTGAATAACTGCCCAGTCTGGGTGCATTGTTGTCCGCTCCATCATAGAAATCCAGAGAATCCCAATTGTGCTCAGTGGCAAAACTCACCACTTGGATCTGGCAAGAAAGGACAAAAGTACAAGAATCTTGTTTTTACTTCTTAAAAGCAATGTCACAACCATGACACACAAACGCAACAATACCTTTCCATAACTGAACAAACGCAATTCTAATACTGAATTCAAAACTTCAAGCTACACCATGAACTCTTCATTTGCAAATGAAACATTTGCCCCATACATAATTAATTAAATGCTAATAATTCCCTTTATTGAAGTTTCACTTTTACCCTGCTGATCGTGCTAGTGACAGTGTAAAAAAAGAGTTCGTCTGAAGGACATGCTTCTTCTCTCACCTGGATTCCGGCTCCCTCAGGCACTGACACCTTCCACACACAGTTGAGATTGTTGTCATAAGGTTCAGGGTAGCCTGGGGACAGGATGGTGCCCTTACGTGCCATCAGAACCCCTCCACATGGCACTGTCAAGGCAAAGCCCCAGAGAAAAGTTAACTGCATTGACACCGCTTAAGAAATGACTGCAACGTAGGCACAGGACTGGATTAGAGCAGGACTGGATTGTGAAGACTAACTGGAACCTTATCACACCGAAATAGAAAAAGATTCTCAGTCTGCGTTCTTGTCTGTCCTTGGGTTCTTCTGTACTCGAGGAAGCGTCAGTAGCCACAGCCCAAGTACTGTTTCATTCAAAAGTCTGCACCCATCCAAGTACGGTTTAAACGCCCGGATGTCTTCTTCACTCCGCCCATTTTATCAAGTATGCATCAGGAGGTGACTTGTGTGGACTTGGGACAGACAGATATCAAAGAATGCATTTCACACCAAGCTTAGCATGACAGTAGATGAGAAAACTTACACCTGTACGTTTTGAAATACTGCAGTTGTTGTGTTATGAAATGAAGTTATTTGTAGGATTCTTTAGGTGAGAATGTTGATATTTAGACTTCAAGTATGTTGTTATTTTATCAGGTAAGAGCCTAGGTGAAAACTTGCTCCAACGTTTTCGGAGATGTGTGGTCACGCTAGTAGGTGATGCCGAGTACATTAAGTGCACTAGTGTTCCAGTTGTCCTCCTTGGGAGCTTGTACTCATGAGTCAAACATTCCAAGTCTGTGTTCCCAAGTCCCAAGTCCAAACTCTGTGTACTTTTTATCAAGAAAAGCCTAATGTCTTCTTCAGGATCATGACTGACAATATGATAAAATAATTTTAGCATTTGTGTGGAAAAACAAATTTAACAGGTTCAGTACTGTGCGATGATATTTTAGAAGCTTACCAGTACGCAGAACGAATCAGAAACAGGTTCGTGCTCGGGAAATGCTCGAAGGCAGTAACGGGTAAAGTAACTCGCATTTGACTTGAACAAGCTTTCATTTCTACAAGGAGCCCCCTACTGATTTTGGAAATAGACATTTACATTTCAAACAGACATAAAAATGTTCAGAAGCTCTTGTGGTTTGAAGAATATCATGTTCCAAACTTTTTGGCCTGATCATTTTGTTCATTCACGTTGCACATTTCAGAATATTTCTTTGGCACATTTGATAGTGTGCAGTTCAGAATTCAAATGACGTTTGACCGAGTTACATATGTCTGTCTCCCAATGGAGAAGCTAGTCTAGGCAATATTCCTTGTTTGTTGAAGCTGGAAAGTGGATCCGTCAATAATAAAAGCGTGGGCTGCTATCTTACTTTGCCAGGATAGATCTTTTTTTTTTTTTGCCCACACTTGGTATGATGCTATCTGTCAAGGACAACCGAGAAAAAATCCAAAGGTCAGAGCCAATCACTTTGTTTAAAGAACTAAGAGCAGGTCAGGACATACTTGTAGATGTTACAGACACAGACAGGCAGAGAGAGAGAGAGGGAGAGGGAGAGAGGGACAGAGAGAGAGAGACAGAGAGAGTAAATGAGAGAGAGAGGGAGAAAGAGAGAGGGAGAGAGAGATACAAAGAGAGAGTGAGTGATAGTGAGAGAGAGTAAATGAGAGAGAGAGAGAGAGGGAGAGAGACAGTGATAGAGAGAGAGAGAGAGAGAGAGAGAGAGAGAGAGAGAGAGCGAGAGAGAGAGAGAGAGAGAGAG
>JAOTRJ010000031.1:15190477-15203245 GCA_028564905.1 Leptodoras praelongus | reverse complement strand
CGCCCCACCCGGGGATCGAACCCAGGTCCTTCTTGCTGTGAGGCGACAGCGCTATCCACTGCGCCACCATGCCACCCTAATTTACAGTATATTTCAAGATTACTCCATGGCCGTGTATCTGTTGATGTTTTTCGTGGTGTTTGTCTGGACTTTATGTATTAACTTAAAACGGAAAGAATTATAGAAATTGTCTTGAACAGACTATAAACACTTGACTATAAACACTTCACTAGAGGCTGCCCCCTCTTTCTGCATGTCACTGTTTCTCAGCCTGTTTTAGTTAAAGCAGTGACAAGAACTTATAAACGAGCAGGGGTTTGGAGAGTGGCTTCAGGATGCTGCTAGTGTATTTTCTGAGATATACAGTATATCTGCACATGCTGACATCTCTGACAGATCAGTTAGGGCCAGCTAAATGAACAGCCTTAGTACAGCTTGCCCATAGCCAGCAGTCAAATGGAAATCTCTTAAAAGACAAGAGGAGAAACAAACAGCCGATTTCTTGCATAACAACCTGTTGTCACTTTCTACCCTACCATCTGAAAACAAGAACCTTGCCTAAGCACGAACAAGTACAATTATTAAAAAATAAGAAGAAAATGAGATTAAGAAATCTCAGCTAGCTCAGAGCTCGTCTGAAAATTCAAGTCCCATCCGAATACAAATCAGATTTGTCAGGCAGATGTCATCTTGTATTGGAAAAAAAAAAAAAGATTATTGATTTTTGGTCAATGCCACTAGCTTTATTTAGCAACCAGAAACCCTCCCGAATCGTGAAAAAAATGGATGCTTTTGAAGAGCCACTCAACCCTCTACTTGGTCTGGATGGAAAATCTTCCACTTCATACACTATTTGGCAGAAAATTATCATCAGATGGAAAAAGAAATAAAAATCAATGAGAAAAGCGAGATGCCACTGGCTTATTAAAGTGGTGATTACAATCACAGCTACAGGCTTATTTACTAGTTGTATCATGTGTATCATAGAATCACAGAACTCACTAGAAACCTGCTCATCCCACAGTGATTTCAATACTGTCTGGATGCAGGAGTTTCATCACTGAGGAGACATGAGAAGCGTTTCATCACAAATGTCCCCCTGATAAACTAATCCAATCCAAATAGGGCTTAAGAAAGATATTCCAAAAATGTTGATAATTGAATGATATTGAATGATATTGAATGATAAGCTCACCAGACAAAAAATTGTCATCTGTGAATAAAATGTGTCTAATAGCATGTAATACATCCACAAGCATGAATAATGGCTGCAATTCAAATTTTGGCATGGACTGGACAAGTTTCTGGATGTAGGCGACATCAATGTTCAGCTACTCTTGCATCAAAAAATTGCACAGTTCGGACAGATTTTGCGGATGTCTTCCCTGGAGGATTCACATCTAAGGATTTTGGGGGCCAGTCCAGATGTGTGGATGCTCCTGAATGTACATCCTGCCATCAATCACATTTGCGGCCCTGTGAAAGTGAGAATTGTCATCTTGGAATACAGGGATAGGAATGTATGTTCGCTGGTAAGATGATGAGCAAAAGGCAAAACCAGCTCAGTGTAGGCACTGCATAATTTAAACTCCCACAGAACATCACAGAGCCTCCTCCAGCTTGAACCACACATTGCATGCAGTCCTCACTGAAGGCTTCTTGAGGTCTACAATGAACACGACACCTAGCATCATTCACATACAGGCAGAAACAAGATTCATCTGATCAGATAACACATTTCCAGTCATGAACAGTCTAATTTTATGTCTCTTCACCCACTGTAACCAGGTATCTTTGTGAGCAGAAGTAAGCAAAGGCCTCTTGTATGCCAGTCTGCTCCTGATGTTCATGGTATGCAGTTCCCTACAGAGAGTTGTTTCAGAAATTGGTTGTGAAGGACCTGCATTGACTTCTAGAAGCAATTGTTGCCTGGAAGCAAAGCAGTTTTTATTCACAATAATACATGACAGCGGTCCGTGTCCATTAGTTTCACCTTTTGGCCACAATTCTGATGAGAATTTGCAGTAGACTAGGAATGCTAGTAGACCCGTATGACCTTACACTTCGACATACCTGCAAATTCAGCTACTTCTTTCACACTATGGCCTTTGGCACATCCAAATGCAATCACTTCTTTTTGCCAATCATTAACATCTGCTTTGTGACCCATTTTCTACACGGTGAACAAGATATTCACTGCACTGTACCACCTCTTCACAATCTATGAATCCCGTCACACACCCTGCAGATATTTATAGCCTGATCATCATTCTGCAACGTCATCTGCAGGAGCCTGAATGTACTACACATAAACATGTTAAACACACAAGGGGACAGATTTTTATTCCAGGGAGCTTATATATTAGATTTTATACTTAAAATACTTATCATGTAAAAATATTTTATAACAGTACTCATTAAACAGTAAAGAAATGATATTCCAACAAACTTTTATGTAAAATTTTCCTCTTGGGAGTCTGTACAGTGAAATAATCATCAAACATCATCAAAGGACTAGATGTTTGGTTTTATTAAGCATGAACATGTATTCATATTTAATTAACTGAAGCCTTGGTTGCAGAAATACATGACTTTAATTTAATTAATAAAAAAAATGTCTAATACAAACTACTTAAAAAACTACTACTTAAAAAACCCATCAAATTAGTCTTGCCTTAAAAAGAATGGTGGACTGCAGAGAAACATTTATGTTGGGGAATCTAGATAAATGTTTAATGAATATGATCTTGAATGAAATACTGTTTTAAAAATTCTATTCCCTGCTTAGGGTTCCTAACAAAGAAACTGACCTCGGTGATGACAATGATCCAAATCAACAAACAGCAAGAAAGTTCTAAATAAATAAATAAAGAAAGAAATGACAAAAAAACAGAGGAATTAGTACAACAATTCACCCATACCTACAGTGTTTTTCCATAATTCCGTCATGCTAAAACACCTAAACTCCCTCATTCTATAAAGCAGGAGTATTCCTGGCCAGTGTAACTACATAAGTAATGAACTATATGCGTAAGCAATGCGTAAGCATGCCAGAAATCCTCACAGACCACTATTAAAAATGTGAAGCATATAACTCTTGATATAAAAATGATGTGCTTTTATGAGTGATATCGCTCCAATCTTCTAGTAAACATAATACATATTACATATTTCCCCCTGGCCAAAAACTGAACCAGCTGGACCCAATCAAAACGGAAGTGTGTTTGCGCATTAATTTGTTTACTCTCCACTGCTGTTTATGGTCCTCCATCACTTTGATCACTGTGCTAAGAGGAAAGCATTCAATCAGCATCTCTGAAGATTCCAAGAAATCACCATATGCATAAACACAACACGAGTGATGACCCTAAAACCACATCAATTGCTCCACAAACACCTCAGAAATCTGTCTTAGGTTGGCATTTGTTAATGTGGCAGTATGCAAATGTGTTGCCTGATGTGTCTAAATGCCTTCAAAGTGGACACAGGGGCATCAATCTTCTACAGTCATTTACCTGTTAGCTTTCGTGCAGTGATATCGGTTTTACTATGAAGTCTTTGGAATTAATTAATTCCCCAGCCCAGACAGTAATGCCCAGGTAATTTTAAATGACCTTTTTACATTGTAAAGCCATTAAAAAACCCTGTGTATGTAGAAGATGATTTATTCAACAACCACTTTATTTTGTTTAGGGTTGTGGTAGATCCAGACAGAGCCCATTGTAGAAATCCCGGGTGCAAGGTGAGAACATACCTTGGCTGGAATACTTGCCCAGTCATGCCCAGTCATGCCCAGTCATTTGCCCCCTTATTCAAACATCATATTGCAAAATGTTTGTAGACACTTGACCAATCACAACCATATCTGCTTGTTGGACATTGCATTCCAGAATTCAGCCACAACAGCATTAATGACATTGGAAATTAAAGAATTAAAGATGCCAGACATGCAGTTGGTGTTCCAGTTCATTCCAAAAGTGTCCACTGTGGTTGAGGCCAGGACTTTGAGTTCTTTCGACAAACCTTGACATACCATGTCTTTATGGACCTTTGCTTTGTACACATGGGCACTGGCATTCTCGAACATGTTCAGGTGTCTTAGTTCTTGTGCTGCAACATATTTGGCTGTCTTCCAGTTCCAGCATACATTCTATTATATCTGGCAACAGTTTGAGAAAGGCCCACATATGGATGTGAAAGCCAGGTGTCTGCATATTTTTGGCCATATGGTGTGACTAGGGGAGTTTACCAAATCAATCCACCAACCCACAAATACACTAGCATGCAACAAAAGCTAAGGAGCTATATCAGAAAACCTACAGCTGTTAGTGACAACACTATGCACTGCATCATCAAGCCACCCTCATACAGTTTGCTCAATGTAATTAAATACAAGCTGGTCATAAAATCAAACTAACAAAAAAAGAAGTAAAGAAACAAACAAACATATAAATGTCTTACTGCCAATGCACTTCTGTTTAAGCACTGTTGAAGACCGTGTCTGATAAACCACAGTGTCTGTTACAATGCTGAAAATATTGAATTAAAAATATATAATAAAAAAAAAACCCTAAAATGTCACTCAAATAAAGATTCGAGTGCTTGTGGGCATTTGTGTGCCATGTGATGCCTATAAAGAAAACAAACGTTTCGTGATCTCTGAGCATGCTCCTCAAAGGCAATAATTATGCCTTGAAGTCTGTTCCTGTCATGCTACTGCATTTTAAATCATAATTAAGCACATTTAAGAAATAAGTCAGCCTAGAATAAAGCAACCATGCAATGTGTGTTTGTTTGTCCCTAACAAAATGTTGTCACTATAAGCCTATCAGACATGAGGTAGCAACATTGGAGAAATCACCAATGGTAAAGACATTTCGGTTTTAAATTTTTAATGGTTGCCACAGCAACTGTGCTTTTCAGATAAGGAAAGGGAGCCCTTCTCGTTTGATTAATGTTCTTGTTGCAAGAAAGAGAAACAAAGTGCTTCTGTTCTGTTCTGTTGGCAAAGCATCAATTAACACTCATGTCTCAGTGCTTGCTGGAACTCTGGTATGATACTAAATGGAAAGTACTAATGGAGATATACCAATGAATGATAGAAATAAGTAAAACTATAGAAGATCACTGTATCACCAAAAGTATGTGGACACCGGTCCACCACACTCAAACATGGCTCTTCTGCAAACTGTTGCCATGAAGTCTGAAGTACACAAAGTCCAAACATGTCCCAGCATGACAACATGGCCAGCATGACAACATGGCCCAGCACTAAGTGTAGTCCACAAACACATGCTTTGCCACAGTTGGAGAGAAAGATTTTGACTGGCCTATACAGAGCCCTGATCTCATCCCAACTGAACACTTCTATGGTGATTTGGAATACTGACTCCACCCCAGGGCTCCTCACCCAACACTAGTGCCTGTACTCACTAATTCTCTTCTGGCTGAATGGGTAAATCCTTACAGTCATGTTCCAAAATGCTAGTAGAAATCCTTCCCAGAAGATTGGAGGCAATTATGACAGTAATGGGAGACTAAATCTGGAATGGAGTGTTCAACAAGCACAATTGGTTGTGAGGCTCAGGTGTCCACAAGCCTTAAATATAGAAATTCAGTAAAAAGAAACAAGATTGAGACTTGTGCTTTTACCATGCATGTAATAAGTATAATCAGCATTTACAGTGGCTGCCTTAAACATGATTATTAGTATAATGTAGACCAAATTGACACTATCAGTAGACACCACAAATGCCATTTCAGTTAACCCGTGTGCTGTATGTTTTGCCAGTGCTACATGTTTGGCAGCCTGGAAAACCCTTCATATGGCCATAATTAAATATGATACTGTTCATCAATGTGCATGCGTCTCAACCAGAAGTTCTACTTTTTTAAAATCTGGATACAAAAAGAACACAGGCATCATTCATTAAACTGCATTTAATGATCCCACTGTAACTCTACAAAAAGATGTACATAATAGGAAGTGAGTTATCACCGATTATCAGCTATCTCTTCAGACCACTGACCTCTATGCTAGCTTCAGCGGGGAAATAATGCGCTGACTTAATTCTATGAATTTTATATGGCTGATTCCATTTTGATTGAATTTTATACGGTTGATTCAATAAATTCAATGTCTTTTATGAATTTATTTAAACATTTTTGACTGTTTGCATAGTTATCTGTACAGAATCTGTAAGCTCTCTTCACTGTTTTGATGATGATGTGATTGAACAGGAGTATCACGGTCAATCGGACAGAAGGATTATGATTGTATTGATTTTGGTGTCCAAAAGCTTAATCCCAGTTTTAGGCAGACTGACTATATTTACATATGTTTCTGTTAAGCTGGCCATTTACGCATCATGATTTTTGCAGCCAGATATCCAAAGCAAATGTTAGAATTTAGCCTGAATGAAAAAAAACCAGCCACAGACACTTCTCATGCTGCTACACAGTATATTTCTTGGCCATAATATGAACTGTATTATATAACAATATCTAGTGTAAAAAAATAAAATAAAATAAATGGTATGAGCTTCTGAAGGACGTTAAGCTTGCCCTGTGATTTTGACCAGTGTGAGTAAAGTTCAACTATGCATATAAATGAATCTTCTATCTGTGGTAAACTAATAATAATGATGATATGTCCACATATACCGGTTTGCCCATGCTCTCTTCATTTAAACACTTTCTTGAAAAAGCACATTCACATATTTCACAGAGAGCATCCGCAAACAACCAATCCGTAGCCGTTTTCATTCATTCACACACACTATAATGGGAAAGATTAGTAACACCTAAATGGAGTGCATAGTAAGGGGGGAAAGATTCACTTTACTGTCCGTGGATCCATCAATACAGGTTCAAACTGCATAAGTCAGGCAACCAGGATGAAACTGAGGCTGAACTGATTCCTTAAAAATTCGATAGGGTATAAAGAAAACTCCGTCTGCCCCTTGAAGCAATACACCCCCCCCCCCCCATTCCTTCCTTCCTTCTTCTTTTCCCATTTGCTGAATGCAAAATGTCAAAAGTCGAGTGATGAAGAACTAATGGCCTTTTTTGATAGACTCATTTAAAGTTGACTGAAAGTTGCTGAGAAACATACATTATAACAAATGAGATTCCAAATAGGATGTTATCATGATCATCAAAATGTGAAAGAGCCCATTGTAATGCATACTTCCCAACCCCCTCCATTATTCTCTCCACTATAACTTGGTTATGATGTTGTTTTATGCCTAGCAGATCTAAGAAATTGCTTTTTTTTATATCTTGTATGATATATGACCACATTAAATTCCATAGAAACAGGAACAAATCATAATATATATTATATTCCGATATTGGCTGATAAACATCTTCAGACTGATAGGGTTTGCTTTTGGAGGTTTGGTGAGTATAGGAGCGAGAGACTCACCTCTGCATACGGGTCTGTGGTCGCTCCAGGCGGCGAACACCTCAGCTACTCTCTGGCATGTGATGCTCTTAGAGCCCTGTAACACGTAGTCTTCATCACAGGTAAACTGGGCTGTGGCACCAATGCTTATGAAAACACACAAACACAGACAGATTCAACACATTATTATTAAATTACAGCACACACACACACATATACATATACAAACTAGAAGAAATTACTCAAGTAAAAGTAAGTAGGAGTCAAACCTACACTGATATGTGCAAGAACTTGACATGTACAAACTCCATTTCCAGAAAAGTTAAGACACTTTCTAAAAATGCTAAACTAAAAACTGCTATTTAAAAAACTGTTGATAAAAAATAGTTTTTTGCATGTATTTACTGACAAACCTAGTTGCATTTTGTAAATATAAGAAAAAAAAGGATGTGATGCCTGCAACACATTAAAAAAAAAACCTGGGAAAGAGGCAAATAAGACTGAAAAGGTTATAGAAATAACACTGTTCTAGAACATTCCACAATTAGCATTTTAACTGGTAACATAAACTGGTCACATCATCAAGATTTAGTCTTTGCAAGCAAGGATGGGTCGTGTTTCACCACTTTGGGCCAAACTTCATGAGAGAATTGGCAGTCAGTTCAGATACAATGTTTCTCAGTGCACTGCAAAGAATTTAGGTCTTTCACCATCTACAGTTCATAAGATCATGAAAAGATGCAGGGAGTCAAGGGAAATCTCGGTGCATAAAGGCCAGGGGCAGAAGCCACTCCTGAATATGCTTGACCATTGAGCCCTCAGGCAGTACTGCTTCAGAAACCATCAAACAAAGAAGAAGAAATATATATATTATGCTGCCGTCAAAACGACATCTTTTCTCAGGGTCTCCATGTCTATTTGAACAGCTCAGTGCCAGTCCTCATTCTGCACAAGTTAAAATAGTGTGGCTTCGTAGACATAGACTGTGTGTGTTTTACTGGCCTGCTTACAGTCCAGATCTGTCTCCTATTGAAAATGTATGGCGCATTATGAAGAGGAGACTCAGACAAAAGTGACCACGTGCTGTTGAGCAGCTCAAGTCTTGGATTCAAAAAGAATGGGCAAAAATTCCTACAACTGACCCAGAGGTAAACTGACCAACACACACACATTTCACCTCCAGTTAAAGGCTGTACCAAATCCTTTCGGTATAACTATCACCACATATGTACATACAGTACCATTGTAGAATATGTTTACAGTTTCCACCTATGTTGTATACACTTTTAAGGTGAACACTTCTGTCTAGTATGTTCATAGTACTTTAATATGTATAATATGCCGATAGAACCCTTGTGTATATCTTGTTAATGAAACATCCAACAATACATATATACTCATCTGTATATCATGTTTATAGTACATTCAATAATATATTCATCTGTATATCTATTCCACTGCCTGTATCCTGTACATACTGTATGTACTGTAGTCACTGTACATCCTGCACTTGCTGCTTATTGCACTTCTGGTTACATGTATTTTGTTGCCTTGTACTTGTACATGTGTAATGAGAATAAAGTTGAATCTAATCTAATTTCTGGAAATGGGGTTTGTGTTTAAATGCCACAAATATGTACTACAGAGTAGATACAGACTGTATGGCCAAATATTTGTGAACACCTGACCATCACACCATATATATGTGGTTCTTCCCCAAACTGCTGCCAATAAAGTGGAAGAATACACTTGTATAGAATATAGTCTTTGTATGCTGTAGCATTATAATTTCCCTTCACTGGAACTAAAAGGCCAAAACCTGTTCCGGCATGGTAATGCCCCGGTGCCCAAATCAAGGTCCATAAAGACATGGTTTGCCAAGGCTGAAGTGGAAGAACTTGAGTTTTCTCCACAGATCCCTGACCTCAACCCCACAGAACACCTTTGGGATAAACTGGAATGCTGAGTGAACCCCAGGCCTCGTCACCTTAAATCAGGACCTGACCTCACTAATGCTCTCATGACTAAAATAAATATCCACAGCTACATTTTAAAATCTATTGGAAAGCCATTTCAGGAAAGCGGAGGTAATTATAACAGCAAGGGTGTGTGCTTGGTGGGGTGAATTTAGAAAGGGATGGTGAAAAAAGCACATGTGGGTGTGATGACCAGGTGTCCACAAACATTTGGCCACACAGTGCATTTTAATAAGAAAATTAAAGCCTTGGAAGAAATGCAAAACTTAAAGGCTTTGTGGCTCTGTGATATAAGCTCTTTGAAAGCAATTCATAACCATTTAATTCCTATGATTAACACTGATATCATTGGTGCTATGTCCGTATTTGTTGAGTCACTGGAATTGATTGTCATTTCTCTTGCTTTCACTTGTGGAAAAAGAAATTGCTGTGGCTATTGCATTCATTCAACTGCATTTCTATCCTCTTAAATTTTAAATGATTCAATAAAAGAGAACAATTGGGGATTTTATCCAAATGCACAATAGAAATTACTGTCCATCCATCATCCTTACATAAAATGATCAATAAATCGTTCTTGATTAATGGTTACAACTGATGGGGAGAAAATAATAAAGAAAATATTCACAGTATTTCAAATATCTGAAATCAGACAAACTGATCATGACAGTGAAAACGGTTTCCCCGGGTGACTGTTTAAAACATCACACAGGCTGAATCAGTGTGCTAAATGGAACTGCTCGGCTTTCATTCACTGAAGCTCGCTGAAGATTTCCATATGCATACTGTCACCCTCTTTGTTACATCTTAATTAATATGGTACTGGAATGCAGCTTGTTAGCAGAGGAGGGTGATTTATATTCACATTATGGTTGGACACTAGTTGTTGAAGTAATCAGATGATAACAATATTAATGACAGGTGTCTGTTGGGAAGCGTAGCATCAATAACGCAACCGTGCCTGTATTCTCATCGCTCAGGATGTGCCCTTCAACAATCACACTTCATGCTAGTCAGCATGATAAAGCAGCAGAGAAATATAGACAAGGAGAAACTGAATAAACATACTCTGCTCGGTCAAATAAGCCACTGTAGAAACAAAGTGGTGCGGCATTATGAAGTAAGTGACATTGTTTCTTATAACTGTCAATAACGTATGGGGCATTATTTGTGTACAGATCACTGTCTGCCAGATGCTACACCCTGCCTCAGATAAAAGCAAAACACCATTACCTAGCGGTACATGATCTCTTGACTTACGAATCCACATTGCTTGACAATGTTAAAGTGTGACTGCAATAAAATTCCGAAACTATTATCTAAGAATATTAGTTGGGGATTAAACCAATTAAGGAGCTAGGAGCTTATATGCCACATATACAAGCACAACTGGGATATTTTTTCTCTTTTTTATATCCCAGCTCCCAGGGTTTAAAGCATATCATGAAACGGTGCCCCTGATACAGAAGGGGTTAAGGGCAGTTGTAGCTTGGAGGTTATGTGGCTTGAACTCACAGCCTTCTTATCTCAACAGCCTTAAACACTGATCCACCCCTTCCACTAATTGTTAACAGACGTTAACAGAGAGTGTTATTAAAAATGTTCAGTCAGTACTCAGCAGGTTCTGTGAAGGAGCAAGCTCTGGGCTACTGATCAGAAGGCTGGGTATTAAAGCCTCAGCATCAATCACACAACAACAGCCCTTAACAAGCTCTGCTCCAGAGGCTGGGACATGAACCCCTAACCTCCTAAAAAGTAGCCCAGAGCCTACCAACAGAGACTGTTATTAGAATGTTTACTGAGTATTCATCAGGTTCTAGTTAGACTGTGATATTCTGAAAATAATGCTTAGAATTTTCTAGAAAATTGCAATAACTCATAGATGGCTGTAATAATAATTGCCCCCTACAATGGTCATTGAGTGGTGCTCATAGAAGATTCCTAGTTGTGTTCAATGATTTTGTGTTTTTGAAACAAAAAGTGGTGCCATGCATGTAACGCTCAGAAAACATTCTGCTAACATATATAGCTTACTAATAGTTGGAAATATAGCTACTGTCAAAGAGACTAGAGTATCTTAGCATCTAACTTGAAGTTATAAAATGTAGCTTGCCAGAATTCATGAATATTTCAATATGAGGAAACAGACTTTTTTTTATGTAATTCAAAATGGTTAACCTTTATGGTTCAGTATCGTTTTTTTGCTCTAAATGGCTACTCACTATTTGTCTGTCCTGAGCAGACTATAGAATGTGTGTGTTTGTGTGTGAGAGAGAGAGAGGTACCAGGTGTATTGGTTAGTAGGTCTGAAACAGTGAAGGCTTATAAGGGGCTGCAGAATGGACACCAAGAATGGAGAGATGTTTACCTAAAGTCATTGCCAATGCGCTTGCCGTTTTCAGGCTCCCCTGGGTCTGGACAGGAGTTAGAGGCCTGTTTGATTCCACCCTCATTCACTGCAAAGTCAGAACAAAGCAAATCGTTACAGCAGCTCACAAAGAGGAAGGAAAAAACAGTAACAGCACTACTAAACGGCAATGAGAGTAGCAAGCACACACATTTAGACACACATAAAATGCCCTGGCTTCATTCCATGCTGATAAAGTAGGCGATAAAGCTCAAAACCTTACCACAGCAAGACATCTTAAATATTTCACTGGACCTGATCCAAACTGTTATGCATTTATTGCTTATCTTTAATTAATTTAATTAAATAATAAATATGTGCTCAAATTAACAAAGGTCTAAAAAAGAAAGTTCAGGCAAAAATGGGTTTAAAACTTCTTGACAAGAAACAAACCTTATGAAGCTCAATCACTAAAACCTGAGCATTACTTTGTATAAAATTGTATAATCTAATCCAATAAAAATATGTGGAAAGAAGGAAAAGAATGGAACACTTGTGCCATGCTGAAAGAACAGATGCTGATTCAGCTTTCTGTCTGAATCCAAGAATGGCAAGTCACTTCCCTTATTCCTACTGAGTGAATTTCACTCCAAATGCAGGTCATTAGCAAAGACATACACAGAAACACTGCCCCTGGCCATGCAATACCCGGTGCACTTATCACACTGACACATTGCTAATCACTCAACACTTCTTATTAAATAATTCAGGTGTGAGAAAGTTGTTGTACATTTCACTGTAATTTACTGGCAACTGGTGTGTTCAAATCCCAGCACCTCCAAATTGCCGTGCGGATCAGTTATAGTATCCTGCATAACGATTAAGTCAGGGTACTGGATTACAGGGGTTAGACAATGAAACTGAAACACCTGTCATTTTAGACCACAATAATTTATTAGTCAATTTGTCTTGGGAATGACATATACAAGTCCTGCACAGTGGTCAGAGGGATTTCTTGCAGGATAGTGGCCAGGTCACTA
>JAOTRJ010000031.1:15072731-15087501 GCA_028564905.1 Leptodoras praelongus | reverse complement strand
TCCCAGGTCGTCCCACCCGGGGATCGAACCCGGGTCCTTCTTGCTGTGAGGCGACAGCACTATCCACTGCGCCACCGGGCCGCCCTCAGTGGTTGTTATATTCTTTAAAAAATGGCTTTACGTATTATGTAACAGGTTAAAAACAGGGACATGATAAACTGAGACTAGAAAGTCACCTTGGAAGAAAATGGCAAGGTATCTGCCAATCAGTATACATTCAATAACTATTCTAGGATACTGCAAACTAAACCCTAAGCAGCATGCCTAAATGGTAATGACTCCATTAATGTAACAACATACATGTAACAGTATGTGCAATTTAGGATACAGCACAAATATTCTTAACTCAGATTGATGTTGCAGTCTGCAACCCTGATCTTATCATCTATTTAGTATTTAGTATCACAAAGCTTTATGAGCAAGAAAAACTATAAAGAGACATCAATGTGACATCAAGCCAAGATTGAGGCACCAAAAAGTTAAAATTTTGTCATGAGATTATTCCTCCGAAACATGTGACTCAAGCCGACGCATCTTTTCGAAATGCTGCTCATGCGACTTTCGGGAGCGGTGTAACGTGGGAGGAAAGCGCTTCCACCCACCTGTTGTATGCATGAGCTCACAGAGCCCCTCCCACCCTGAGAGCACGGCCAATCTCCGGCTACGGGGCAGCTATAGCATCACCCAAATTCAAACAAGCGATCTCCGGATGATAGGGCGAACGCGTTGCTGTTGCGCCACTCGGGAGCCAGAATATTTGCTTTTTATTGATAGTTTAAGGGGAGGTATTTTGTGGAAACAAAGAGGAAGAAAAAAATCCTCTGAACTATACAAAGTGAGGCTGATTTCTATCTAACCCAGGCTGTAGATTCATATGCATATAGAGTCTGATGATTACACAGAGTGAAACAACAAAAGATTTATTTTTTAGCTCATGTCACTACGCATCTGTAATGATCATCACCAGCAGTGATCAGGCAGTGATGGTATATGAAATACAGGCTGTTGGTGTGATGAACACCAACAAAATGGATTATTTGGATTTGGATTCTTTTTTTTTTTTGATCCCCAAAACCAATTTAGAGACTGAATCAATGTACAGATTAGTGTATTTTGGTTAGTTTTCTGTTTGGTATGTGGAGGAAGCCACAGCATGAACCCACTGGAGCATTACAAATGAGAAATCATAGATGGAGCCGGCTATCTGTCTTAAAGTGTGGGTGTAATAGTTTTCTGCACAAAATTATTTTTTATCAGTTGCAGCCTGTGTCCAATAATCTTTTATCTTTAGGGCAGGATAACATTAATAACAGCACAGCCTCAAACAAAGTTAAGTCGAGTGGCTATCACTTTTGCTCTAGGCAACTATCGATAGTGACTTTTTAGTAACAACAAATTTTGAAAGTAATAGTATAACACAGTTCACAGTTTAGCATTTCATTCTGAGTAGATACCTTTTCAGTAGCTTTCCTGTAACCACCGCCACAGTTTCACACAGAAGTGCTAATAGCATTGAGCAACTTTGCCAGGCTCCATTTCCCATTTTTGAGAATGAGCTTCAATGAAACATCTGTGGAGCTACAAATCTACAGAGATGAGCAAATTAATGGAACAGCAACAGTTTTATAGTTGTCATGGAAAACATGGATCTGTGAATTTTGTTGACTGGCTGATATACAAGTATACATGGTACATGTACATGGTGCCCTAGTATGCCATCAATGATATATTGTGATATGATGAATTGCTCAAGGTTATAGTCTCACTGTTTAGCCATTGATGAATATTTGATCATCTAATATTACCAGGCATCAGGCTAAACTTCTATAAACTTGGGGAAACCCAATCCTTTCGCAGTCAGTCTTGGAACTTCTGCGTCACCCTCAGCACGCTGAAACCTAAACCCCGATGCTCTGCGTCACGCTCTTCCTATGCAGTCGAGATCCTTTTTGTCTTCAGCAGCAGGTGGCTCCCAAAGATATCCTCTCAAATTGTCCGAATCCCACATTCTGTTCTACCCTGTTGAAGATGCTCAAACATGCCACATTGTTCTTTCGCCACAGGTGCCACTGGCAAGCTGTGTCTGCCTTCTGTCACCTTTGGGCTGACTCCTATTGTGTCTTATCAGCTGACAGGTTGGCGAGACGCATGCGACCCCTCTGTCAACCTGGTAAGCCTCAGAGACATGTGTTTGCACTAAACATTGGCTCTGTGTTTAAGCAAGCAATAGTAGGTGGCACCGATTCAGGCATCAACAACAAGCCAAGTGCACAATGCTGTAATCCCCCAACTAGCAGAAATATATCTCTGTGAATGCTTTGGTGATTTTGCCTGCACAGATATGTTAACAAATGCTGCTAATCGTAGAAGACAAACATGCCCCCCTTTTAAAAACTGGATTTGATGATGGTTGTAAAGGATTAGCAGATTCCTGCAAATATGCTATCTGCATTTAAAGAAAGTTCTGTATGGGCTCTGCTTCTATGAATCAAAGTGCTACTAAAGGAGAGTTTCATGCTGCTTCTTTTGCCTGTTTTATCCATTACCTCTCAACAGGTCTGCACTGGTGCACCAGCATTAGTCGTTTCCGTGCAATCACCAGACCCATCACAGGTCTCCAATCAGAGCACATGCCATCCCTAACCCCCACTTTCATTACACATTTCCATTTGGTTCTTCTTTTCTTTTTCTCATTTATTCTGCTCTGTTCAGGCAAAAGTATGCCTGCCTTAGTCAACATGTCTACCCTGTGAAACGTGTTTAAATGGAATGTCAAGAGGCATAAGGAAACCTTTGATGGAGCACAGTGCAATTAGTGTCAAAGCAAAGAGAAACCAGAATAAAAATGCCTGGCTCTAGAATAAGGATTTTGATTCATTTGTTTCACCTCACTGCCCAATGCAGCCTCAGCTCACAAAACAGTTCCCAAGTTCGAGCCTTGATTGTTGAGGATCCGTGGTTGATGGGTTTAAAGTAACTCCAGCAGACACATCATAAGAAAGCTGTTTGGAGGACCCTGATCATCATCAAAGGCACGATCAAAAGCCTTGGACTTCATGGGTGAAACCACTGCATTAGAAATGTTCTGTGGAGGCCTACGGCACTAGAATATCAACCGTTCTTCATTTAATCATATTTCAAGTCGATCGTTTTATAAAGCTCACCTTTACATTAGATGCGTTGGGTTTTACCTGGGACAACATTAATGCTTTTTTTTTTCTTGAAAGTTCTGTTTTTGATCTGCAGGCAAAAATATTTATTAATTACAATCTGGTGCTTAAATTAAAAAGAATTAACTTGTTATTAGCAAATTCCTTTTTTGTATGAGATATTGCTTAAGAGAGAAGTTATATAGAGATTATGGCCTACATTGCTTCTTACTGATCAACAGTATGGTTACATTAAAATGAACCCATCTATTGCACTACACCACAAAAAAACCAAAAAAACAGAAATATAGCACATTCCATTTGTCCACAAGTTCTTTCATTTCCACGATTTATTTTATTTTAATAAAAAAAATAATTTGGTAAATTCCTAAAATCCTACTCCTAAACAACAACATAAAACTTAAATACTGGACTTTATAGCTATAACTATTTAATTAGGGTAGAGTGGGGGAAAATGCCCTATTGGATTAAAAATCCCACTTGTTTTTCTAAAAATAACTACTAGATTGAGTCATGTTACAGTTTCATTGTCTCTATGGACTCTACTGGCAATACTCGCATCCAGCGAGAAGCTTATGGTAGCAAAGTATTTCAAGAAGAACAGTTCACAATAAGTATTCAAATTGTCAGCAAAAACAATGTTTAAAGCTTTGTTATTTTTAAGGGCATCATAGTTATCTATAATATCTGAATAGTTAGGCCAGTGGACTGAGTTCATCTTATTAATGGGAAATGTATAGCCTATGGGGTAAAAAGCCTCCCCATGGCATGGGGGCATCATTCCTTACTATTATAATGAGCGCAGTTAGCATGTTCTCCATTGTTTTTCACTTAATATGGACTAGCTAGGTGAGTGAGTCAAAAGTATTAACATACAATATTGGTCTAATATAATACTCTATAACTGTGAATAAATAACTATAATTATAATATTGTAATGATCCATAATGATTGACTATATTTCAGTCTATATTTATTTGTACTTATATAATAACTGTGAGGTATTTTACTTATAAAATAAATGTGGGGGTGCTTTAAACAAATGCATTTTTTGTTAAGGAACTGCATAATTGTAAACTCTGGGCAAGTTTCAGACTGGTTTATACTTCATGTCATTGTCAATTAAACTTTACCTTTTGTTTCACAGCAAAGTTACATATCCTTTAAGACATATCCTTCAAGGGAGGCTTTTAAATATAGACATGATCATAAAGCAGCTTTACAGAAATGTCGTGCTTGCATACTTGCTACTATTTACTTTTAGAGTGAAACTTTTACCTTTTTTTGGCAGCACACAGTCTGCTTAAGATTATTAGGTTGTTATAGACAATTTTCTTGACTTCCTGTCAATGCCACAGGAACTAATAAAAGACCTGCATAGCGTGGCTTGCTTTCATGTTTGTTCAAATTCATGGCTCACATTTCAATCCACTCTAGTGCATCCCCCTTATGGAAATCCTAGAAACTCATTCTCAAATTTCTTGACTTTGTTTCCGTCCATATCATGCTTTGGAAATGTCATTATTGGCCATTGCTTATGACTTTGTCTGCTTGCACAAAGCCAGGAACAGATTTATAGCCTGACATTAAGAGTATTATTCAATGTGCACATCATTATATATATGATTCATACTGGATCCTCTCTCTCAACTAAATGGATGTAACATGCCTAGTGCCAAATAGTTTATTAAACCTTTTTTTTTTCTTATGCATACGCAGCAGAGAATATAATTTCATCAGTGCATGGCCAAGAGAGATATGGTTTATCCACCATTCATGCTCAGTCCACCAGCAGGGCTGGATTCTCCCACTAAAATGATAGAGAAAGATAATAAAAGACAAATGGCAGTCTTTAAATTGGCTGGGTTGATGCATTAGATTCTGGAATATGCACTTTCAATGAATGACGAATGACAATTAAAAGTGATGAGTGAAATGAATGGGATGGCATGTCGAGTCCTCCAACAAAGCCAGTCAAGTCAGCATTCTCTCATCAGGATGAAACGGAAGCCTGAATGAGACTTTGATGCCTTTTGTCTCAGTGAAGTCTTTGAGTGTGTTCCTCAGGTATTAATGGTTAATAATCAGAACCTCTCATGAACAGATAGGGAAATGAGTTCATCCTTTCCCTGTGCCTGTCTCTTAGGGCTTTTATGATTGTGATGGATTGTCAAATCAGACTGAAAGCCAAAGGATGACATGCCATATAATATTTCTCAGCACTCACAGTATCTAATAAAAAGAAAAGAATGGAGAGACAAAAAAGACCACAAGTGTGTAGATGATATATGGGCTTGCAAGTTCATAGTCAGTGATAAGACATTGTTCTTTTCATTATAGCACAGTTCTCGCACAACAAAATAGTTGTCTACCTCAAGGGGGAGATTATCTCTTTAATCTTTCTAAGACCGATTAATGTTGATTAAAAAATGCTAACCTTTTATATAGCAGTACAGCTTCAGAGTTGTAGCACGGAAAAAGCGGTCTTATCTGAATAGATATTCATTATATAGAAAAGGTATTAAATCATGCAAACAAGGCTGAAGGGATGACAAAAATGAAGGCATTAAAATGACAAACATCCACAGAGACGACTTGCGTGTCTACTAAATTAAACTTTCGTCAGTTACACATGAATTAAAAAAATTATTCTTCTATACTTAATGTCAAAAGTTTGAGTTTTACATATCCATTATACTGTATATTTATAGCTGTTCTTTTTTATGGATATTCCATATTTCTATTGTCAGTTTCCATTGCGAGGGTCTAGTCTGTCTGAGATGCTCCATACTTCCATACTTCTCCATCTCACACCACACCTCATCCATCTTACAGGGGGTGAAGCTACAATATGGCTTGAAGTCATCATTTCATGCTGAGGGTTTATGTGGGTAGACTGATGCTCACCTGTGAACACCGTCCTCTGGCCCAGCTCCAGGGGGCATCCGACTAACCTTAATCCAGACAGGGTGCTTTTACTGCATCTTTTTTTTTAATCTTTTATAGGAGTCACAAAAATCACTCTTTCCCATTCCTCTTGTATCTGCTCACCAACTGTAGCTCTACTTTAGAGCATTAAACTCCTGGTGACAGGTTCACTGAAGTACATAATCTCCTTCATCTGAACAAGGTCTCAATCTACAAAGAAGAACTACCATGTGATTGTATTCATGAGTGATGGAAAAATATAGCATGAGACCTAGTCAGGATCTAGACAGTGTTACAGTCTGTGCTGGTTGTGTGTAATGAGGAAATCGGCAAGAGGGACGCGCAGTCAGTTTACCTTTTAATTACGTAAGGTACAAATCAAGTACACTTCTAAATCACTGAGGCAAAGAATGGCTGGGGCAAAGGCACAGATCAGGCGTGGCACAAACATAACATTTAGAGTCGGGAAAACAGGCAGACCATACAATGGTCACACAACATACACTGAAGTACCAGAAAAACTGGTATACCAGTTCATAATTGATAGGACAGAATCTTAGAGGGAATGTTGCACAGTCCTCATGCTAATATGATATGAAATGATGCTTGTGAGTTGACATTGATCACGTTCACGCAGAGTCTTTTTACGGCCACAATTTGAGGTTTTGCTGGAATTCTTGTAGTCACGGTACGCCTATAAAATGCTCAAACGTGACAATCCAAACTTTGCTTCTACCTCCGAAATGCTATGACCCATCTCACGAGCTCCAACTGTTGTGTTGAAAATCTTGATAACTTGCCATTCTCATGGCGGAAACAGCTCTAGAAGATTCCACAGATGTCCATCGCTTTATATACACACTGGCGGATGCAACCAGTGATGTGCATAGGTGGCAGTACCAGTTTTTCCGGTACTTAAGTGTATAAAGCTTGGTATCACAAGAAAGAATTGAACTACACAAACTAGTTTCCACTAACTCTCTGGAGTGGTGAGCTTTTATAGGCATGCCGTGATTGATGGTGATCTCGTGTACAGGGAGCTAGAGTCCGCACCTTCTGTGTCTGTAGGCTGCAGTGCGCTCTGGGAGTTAGAGTTTGTGGGCGAGTGTGGCGTTTCCATGACATGCTGAAGAATGTTTGTAGACAGACAATGTTTCTGTTTAGAAATCAACAAACTTCCCTATTTTCGTCTTTGAACATGAGCTGTAGGTAGGGAACAAATGAATAAGGTTGTTAGTACAAGCAGCAAAAGTGAGGTTCCTCTGCAGTGCTGCTGGGATTACTCTCCGTATCAAGAAGAACCAGCCGAGGTGGTATGACAACGCCCTCTGGTTAGCCCCTGCTAGAACTGAATCAGGCACATCCCACTGGACGGTGCGCTCCGGGCAGACCTTAAACCTGCTGTGAGAGAGATTACATCTCACACATAGATGCATGGCTGATCCCCCGTGAGGCGCTGTAATCTGTGGCCATGGACAGAGAAGTCTGGGCTGATGTTCTCAGCTTGTTGCCACAGCAACCACCACCAGGAAAAGTTGAAGGAAAAATGAACAAATTAATACAAAAAATCTCTTTACTGCAGCAAAAAGGAGCGACTGATTAATGTAGCATCACTTGCTGCATGCAATTCTCTGAGTTATTTATTGCTGAGGTTTCCATTGCAGTCTCCATCTACGGCTGAACATTTTGCTCAGGTTATGATAGGAAAGTTTAAAACACCCTAGACAAATTGTTCCCGCATTTCCCTCTAGGCTCACTCCCTGTTGTAAGCCGTTGTCAACACTTGTGGCTCCATTACACAAAATGAATAAAATGATCCACGTTGATGTATCCTTCATATTCTCAATTTAGAACAATGTTGATTAATTATACAATACTTGAATGTGTTTGGTTCGTATCAGAATGCATTAGTCTGATGCAGGAATGTTCTCATTAATAATAAAGACATGTTGTGCCAAACTCATCAGTCATGTTTATAAGACATGTTTTATTTAAGAATTCATTTGTAGGGCAAATAACAAGAAGGTATATGGTGCGCAATGGCTGTACCCTGCAGCACATTTAAAAGTAGTTATGCGGTATTCGTTTTAAATACTTCAGGCAGGCTGTAATATTCAAAATAGCATATGAATATTTGATGGTGCATTCGTGAGTACTCTGTTCTGCTCAGATGCATTTGGTGTGAAAGCTTGAATATGAGTTCTGCTTTTAAAACAGTTTAACTAAAGTGGGTAAATAGCTCATTGGTTAATTAAGTCCTTAGAGGATTATTGATTCTCTCACTCATGCAATGAATATTTACAGGGATTTTCCAGAACCATTGCTAAGAGTGCCTGACCTTCAGAACTTCTGCGGTTCAGTACTTTTTCTTCTTTCTTTTCCACCCTGTCTTCTAGCCCAGAGCAATGAAATCATCAGTAAAGTGTATCGGTTCACAACAGTGGGTGTTTCTTGTAAACTGAGTTTTATTGTAGCTTGATTTTTGAACAGTAGCCTACTGCATTTTTTGTTCATAGAGCTATGCATTTGATTTTACATGTAATAAAATTGTGGTATAATGTGGTACCCTGACCATCTGAAAGAGCATAGTTTGCCCATTGCACCATGTGGATAAATGTGTAGAACTGATGCAGAATATAGTAGAAAGTCAAGTGCTACTAAACATACTGTACAAGCCAGAAAGGCAGGGACACAGTAAAGTGTTAAACCAAAGTACTTAAGGACTTGATTCACAGTGATCAAAGCCTTTTCTGGAATTTCTATCCTTTCTGCAAAACATTTTTAAGATCAGTATATTATTCATCACTTTCATTCATTTTCTTATTTGCTTATTCCTTTTCAGGGTCACGGGAGAGCTGGTGCCTAGCCTGATTTTTCTCCCTAATTTAGTCGTCTCCAATTCCCACCCATCAGTGCTGCCCCCCTTGTCACACAACGAACTACCAGTCAGGGAGGACGAAGCCATCGTGTGCTTCCTCCGATACACGTGACACAAGCCACTGCCTCTTTTCGAACTGCTGCCCATGCAACTTTCGGGAGCGGTTAACGCACTCAGAGGGGAGCGCTCCCACCCACCTCTTGTATGCATGAGCTCACAGACGCCCGTGATTTGACAGTGTCACGCTGATTGACATGGAGGGAGAGCGTATGCTGCCCCTCCCACCCTGAGAGCATGGCCAATTTTGCTCTCTGAGCTCCTGGCTAGGAGCAGCTATAGCATCACCTGGATTTGAACTAGCGATCTCCGGATGATAGGGCGAACGCGTTGTCGTTGCGCCACTTGGGAGCCGGACCCAGGGACCTTCTTGCTGTGAGGCGAGGTGCTACCCACTGAGCCACCGTATCGCCCCTATTCACCGTGTCGCCCCCTATTCATCACTTTATCAAAGCGGCATTTATAATAATAATAATAATAATAATAATAATAATAATAATAATAAATGCAACCTTTACTGAAGTCCCCACTCAGGCAGATGTACAGCAAACATCATGCACTGGCAATACAGCTAAGCTTTGGGGTCTGCCTGCATTTTTCTGATATTGAAAAAGTATGTGACTTTTATACATCACTTTCATGGCCTCAGGGTTAAGGACAGCGAGAAACCCTTCCATTACACCCTGGAAGTCATGTTTCATGTTTTTAAATGCATTATAAAAGGTAACAACTGTGAAACCTCACAGTTTCACCTGACAGAGATCCTCTTTACAATTCCGGATACCATTAAAAAGCAAGACTGTATTTCTTTCCGAAACGGATTTCTCGGGCACTGTGACTGAACTTTAAATCTATGCTCGCTGCTCTATTAAAAGATGAATTATAATCAGCTTCAGGATTATTCGCACCATTAATAAAAATCAGCAAAGTAAATTTATGCACAATAAATTATGCATTATAGAGCTTTATTTAAACAGCACTGGAACTCTTCCTGTAACGTCTAACAAAACAGAAGATGTGTGCAGGGTCCGCCGTGCAACATGCTTCTTTATGGTATCTGTTAGTGTGTTGAATAATTATATGTTGTGTCTGATTCAGATCAGATGTTTTGTTTTTTGTGTGCAAATCCAGAGCCTGACAACTTTTCGTGTGCTGATTTTGATGTTTGGAGTGATTCTGTTGGTGAAGATTATCTTGCCAAGATTTCCTCTCCTGCCAGAGACAAGCAGGTTTTTTTCTGTGCCAACAATCTTCACAAGAGCCCCTGGGGGACCGGCCATTGCTCATATGTATGTTCTTGCATCCAATTTCTGAAACATCCTGGAAATTTGGAAATTCTTCCAGGTACCCTGACTGGGCCCGGTTTCCTGATTTCATACTCTGCAGCGTTTGAAATTTTCACTACTGCCAACATGCCCCCATTTAACAGACAAGCTCATTAATAATACGATTTTATTAATAAGCAATCTATCCCTCCATCAATCCATCCACCCATTCATCCCTTTATCCATACATCCCTTCATCCATACACCCATCCATCCATCCATCCATTGAGCCATATCTCCATCCATCCATTCCTCCATCCATCCCCCTATCTCCATCCATCCATCACCCCTACCTCCATTCATCCATCCCTCCATCTATCCATCCACCCATCTCTTCATCCATCCACCCATCCATCCGTAGCACATTTTACAGACTGAATTTCTGAAGTACAACCCTAAGCTCTATCTGATCCATGCAAGGCAAATCCCATTCTTAAGGAAGATTTTTGAACCAGAATAAAGACACAGACAGGTTTTGACAGCAAAGTACATTTCAAAAGTGACATTCAGTTTGTGAATGTTGTAAGAACACATTCTCTGGTGTCCCTGAAGTCTACCTGAAAATGCTGAAAGTGCTGAGACATGCCAATTGATTTATCCTCTGGTTGAATTTGTATTTTGTTCACAGATGTGGACTTGTCAGCATAGAGAACCTGGCTCAGATTGAAGGTGGTCCTCAAATTGAAGTCCTTAAATGGAATCAAGCACAAGAGAGCCACTACTTTTAGCATTTAACTAGGGCAAAAGATGACAGCGTGTCAGTATTTCAGGGTCCCAGCACCTATTGAGTGCACCTATTAACTGTGCTAATGTGTTGTTTTGGTTGTCTGTGACCTACCTGATATTTGTTACAGCTTTCATAGAACGCTTTGGATACTTTCAAGATGACTATTTCTGTGATGTGTTGTGCTCATACAAGGGAGGCATAAGACTTTTGTCTCTAGACAAATATGACATTTTTATGGAAGCTCTCTAGCTGATAAACTGTTCCGCACATGTATAGGGCATTTCAGTATTGTTGGATTCATGAGCCAGTCATGCAGAATTTCATGCACACTGAGTGCGTAAAATATTCAGCAGACTGATTTTACAAGTGGCCTTGCACATATACTCAGCTTTTAGCATTAATATTCCTGCTTTGGGACCATGGGTGTATTTAGAAGTGCAGTATTCATGGTGTATTTCAGTAATGACCTGTACAAACAGCACAATTTTTATATATTTATATACTGTATAATTTGAGAGCCACATATACGGCATATCTATCAAGCTAAAGTGCGGCTTTACAAAAGATACAATTCATCTGAACTATGCCCCTGTCATGTTAGGTATGATGATGAATCAAATCGAGTTTTCTGCAAAACATGACTGAGTATCAACATCCATGCTAATGGGATAAGCACTTTCAAAGTGACCTTGTCAGCGAACATTGAAAATAAAACAAACTAAACATTAAAAAAAGGAATGTATTTTTCTTGACTAAGTGATCTTCAGGAAACTTGGATGATGCTCGTTCCTGTGAGGACGTAAGACGCAATTCAAAGGATTTCACAGAGACAGACAAGTTCAGGTAACAGGGTTGAATGCATGCTGATGCATTCATTGAAACTGACTTCTTTTATAATTTATAATGAATGACTCATTGAACATGCTGTTTAAAGCATACGCACGGTTAAGTTCACAATATTTCAAAAGCATTTTGCTCATTATATTTCAAGGTAAAGGGTAGTTATGGTGGGCTGGGGCAGGAAAACGTGCTGTAGCTAGGTTGAAATAATGCTTTTTTCTTCTTTTTTTTTCAAAGTTATGTTATAAATTAGGCTTTACTTTGGCTTTCCATTTGTATTTGTAAAAGTGATATCAGCAGAACACACATGGTAGCCCAACTGTCGAATAACCTATAAGCTTGAGTCTGTCAGTCCCAACTGAGCTAGATTACACTTTTTCAGATATCTCATGCACGCCAATAATAATGTGATTCTTTATAACAAAAGGATACAGGAGGATTCACAAAGCCTATGGTCTTATAAATTACCACTTTAGTTTAGATAGCAGTGGTGAAGCTTTTCATTCAAGCAATATGAGCATTAAGACAAAATGGTATGGTTCCTACACCAGAAGCACCTATTGATGAAAGTAGGTTCTGACAATATATGGATGAGCATAATCCCCTTTTGGACATACAACATGCACCTTTATCTTGACCTAGTGCTTACTTTTATACTTCACATACTTTTATGTGAGCAAATGTGGCACTGGTGTAGAGCGTTTACCACATCAATAACCACATTATTCAAGGCTACCATAAGAAGATGGTAAGCTGTGCACTTCGTTCACCCAATATGTCCGATAGGTTCAGATGTTAGATCTCATTTTATACAGGGCTGCCCAAGTACTGTGGGATTGGTTGGGGATTTGCAACTTTAAGCAGGTAAACTTTAAACCCAGGGATTTCTGCATTGAGCACCGCAACCTCTTATATATAAAAGCACATGTCAAAATTAGTCTAGTATATCAAAACCCTGCCATTAATGCTCAAGTGTAAAATGATTAGAAGTATAATTTGGAATAAGAGGAATCATCTCAGGCAAAATGGGATCATTTAAAGGATATTTGTGCCATGAGTATCTATGCAACCAGAACTCACTAATGCCATATATACATTCTCTTTTTCTTTTTTTTTTCTTTTTTTACAGAAAAACATTTTTTGCATCTCTCAGCATTTGCTGACTTTGCCAAGGTGTGTATTTAGATTTGCTTTTTCAGAACTGCATACCTCAGCAGAAGTTATACATCTGCATCAAACATTATCATATTTGGGTATAAGATGATAAACAGTCGTATGGATATACTCTGTATGTATATCTGATCCAGACATGCGTCAATGTTAAGCCAAATGCCGCTTCCCAAAAGTATGCTTGCGGTATGCAAAGACAATGAAGGCAGCCAACGATAAGCCGCCTTCATTTATGTTTGAGGTATTCCTGCGGCCAAATAAAGTCCAATCCAGATGTGATCCATTTGCATAGATGGCGTTATTTTGTTTGTCTGATTAACAGAAATCTGTCTTTATGACAGTCCAGTTTTCTTGAGTTTCTGGCTTGTTACTATTGACCTCTACCACAAGCTGTAGACTTCCAGAAACACATTCCTTATTTATCAGCACCAGAGGTTTACTGGCCTGGAGTAGCATACTCATTATGTTAATAAAATGCCCTCCAAGCTTGCCTGGAGGCTGTCCAGACACAAAATACTTGTGTTTGGGGCCACAAAAGGCCACATTGATTTTTTTTGTTTGTTTTGAGGTCTTTGTTCCATTTGACTTGGCTATCCAAATATAGAAAACATACGCTCTTTTCTGAATTGCCATTTAATACATTTGAATACAAATTTGACTTCACAATAAAAAAGCACAAAATGGGATGGTGGAAAACAACCTTGGGTATGGTACCTGACATGGATTGATGGTAATGCCTCATAAAACCAAACCTAGAACTCATCTAGGTTCCCAAATATCTCGCCTTGACCAGGACACTTGTGTAACAGTGCTGTCATGTTGATTTCATGCTCTGACATGACAGTCTGCTCGACCCTCCCTCAGGCACCAGTGCACTAAACACACAGTCAAGCTTCCCTATAAACTTGTAATTTATTTGGACACATCTCTGACTGTAATTATATGCATTTGCTTCTTAGGTCATGGTGAAGAACACCTTAACATTCTGGATAATTGCTGTGTGTAGGGCCAATTTAAACCCATGATACAGGTGCATTCAAATGTTTTGAGGCCCACTTCTCAATTTTCAGGAGAAAATGCAGGCGAGCACAGCAACAGCAAGTTGCATTTTTTATCCTCTGTCAATTACCATGACCATTAACATTATTTCTAAAGTGTCACACAGTGTTTGGTACTTTGGTCATACTGTTTAGGCTTATTCAATCTTTTCCAAAATGTTAATGTTTTTTTTTTTTTTGGCAATTTTGACCAATTTTCAGTGGCATCATTAGGTGACTCAGTGGTTCAATAAATATAAAAAAAAAAAAATCTTGATTGTGATTTTTACAACAAAACATACATTATTATTAAAATGAGGTAAATTCTTTAAGGTCTCGACTAAACGGTTTCATGTAAATATGTGGCTAAATCTCACAGTGTATATTTGATTCATTTTACTGGGTTATGTTTAACATTATTTTGCAAGCGCTCACAAAACTAGAAAAAAAGAAGTAATGTTTTACATGAACTCAATGCATACTAATGTGGAGGTGTGGTTTTAGAACTTGATTTCCACACGAGTCTGTGTGAACCGATTTAATTTTGAGTGTTATGGATGGGTTGTTTTCAATATTGCTTGTTTTGATCTTGGCTTAAAGGCCTCAGCTTATTGTATTATCAAATATTTTGAAAGATA
>JAOTRJ010000031.1:14977774-14989363 GCA_028564905.1 Leptodoras praelongus | reverse complement strand
TGTATGAGCCCTACGATGGATTAGCGCCCTGTCTAGGGTTGGTTCCTGCCCTTGCGCTCAGAGTTGCTGGCTGGGAACCGGCTCCCCCGTGACCCCGTAACTGGGAATAAGCGGTACAGAAAATGACTGACTGACTGACACACAAGAGCAAAGCTACAAGCTTCTTCTTTCTTACTTCACTATAAAAAAGTTAACTGGTTACTCTCAAAATATTGAGTTCATTAAATGTTAACCATTAAGTTAACAGAATAGTATTTCTGTGTGATATTATTTAAACTGCATTTTTAATTTTAGTAAACACAAAATGTTGAGTGCAGCCTGGATTCTTACTCTTTTAAGCAAACAGGTTGCAATTTTTCAGCAGTGTTCCTAAACCTTTTGTTTTGATTTATTCTGACAGGTAACACAACACTCTCATTTCTTCATTCATACATCTTCGGTAACTGCTTTGTCCTGGATCTGGAGCCTATTCCAGGAACACCGGGCATGAAGGCATGAACACATCCTGGTCAGGATGGCGGTCCATTGCGATGCATGAACACAGACATTCACACACATCCATGCCCAGAGGCAATCTAGTGTAGCTATATGACAAAGTGTTATGTCAAACACAGCACTTGGCATGTCCACATGCTGTATTGTCTACGTGTCTGACCTGAAATTGGAATATAAACAGACGTGATGTTTGCCAAAATGTCTGGCAACGCTATTCGACAAGATATTGAACTCGGTCACGGTAAATAAGGCATGGCATGATTCTGCTTTAAAATGATTATGGCTATTATCTCGGGAAACAAAGCTAGAGTAACAGATTCATAATCATTTGCAGAGGAGCAAAACAATGTGAAATTAACTGAAAAAAACAAGTAAAAAGCGCCAGAAAACAGAAAGTATGATGACTCAGATAAGGAAAATATAACTACAGCAAATTCCCCAGTGCTGAATTAACACCCAAGGTCCAATTGGACATACGGTATATAAACACAGTAGGGTGTTTAGTCAACATTCAACACTGGGGATTTAGCACATTAATATCTACAATATCTTCACAGTATGTAAAAAAAGATCTGTGTGCATACTGTGCTGTTGCTGGAAACGATGACTGCAGCATTTCACATATTCACCACAGGATGTCAGTAGCTCAAGCTTGAGAGAGCAAAAGAGCTCGCCTCTTCTTTAGCATGACTTCTCTTGGCAGACAGCTCTGCACAGCAACAACCCACCCTGCATCTCATATATTTCTTCTAGACCACGAGAACCCGAGTTTTACCTTTTCCAAAAATCATAAAAACCCAAAATGACTTTTAAGTCGAACAGAAATTTTTATTAACATGATTTAAAATGTCACTTGCAACTATTGGCTAAATTCACATTGTATTAGGCTATGCATGCAGTTATTGTAGCAACAGGGAGCTGAAAGATTTACAAGCTAAAGTCTGAATGGCGGTTGAACATGGTGAAAGGTTTGATCGTAAAAACCACCACACGGCTTGTGTTTACCTTCCACAGGAGCCAAGATCATTTCCCAAATCAACAGGGTGGCAAAGAGCACCAGTGCAAATGCAGGATAAACCAGTACATATGCTATAGGCACTCAGTGAGAGGCAATAGCTCATACATATGAATCAGATGGAAATACAGACACACAAAGAGATTTAGGTTAAAGCTCAGCATCTCCCCTTCTGTGTCTCTGCAGTAAAACCTCTTCATGAATTTCACATTCTGTCCTTACAAGGTGTTGAGTGAGTCCGTCGTCAAACTGTTCTCCACAGGCACTCCGATCAGACGCCACAACAAACCGGAAAAATGATTTATGGAGGCGGGCAAGCTTGAGTGACACAACAGGGATGAATAATTGCTGGTGGCAGCTCACGCTTCCTCTAGCTACATTCGCATACTGATACCGATAACTAATTATGCTGGAAACGCCACAGGACTATGAGTCTGTGCTTACGGGCTGGCGTAGTACTCGGGCTCTCTGTTATGATGCATGATGACACAAACACACACAGAAGAATTCAAATGTAAGCCAATTTCCAAAGCCAAATATAGCCGCCCATAGGTAAAATAATACTTTGCTATTTAACGATGTACCTAAGCAAGAGAAAAATGGGAGAAAGTCAACTAAATTCTATTCATTCATTAAGCTGCATATTCAACCACTGGGTTCCAGGGGGTGCTAGAGCCCATCCTAGCCCTTACAGGGCGGAAGGCAGGGAAACCCTGGACAGGTCACCAGTCCATCACAGGGGGAGATTTTTAGAATATCTACTTCACCTGACTGTATGGCTTTGGACTGTAGGAAGAAACTGGAGCTACTGGAGGAAACCCAGGCAGACACACAACTCCACACAAGAAGAATATTCTTCCAGCTGGGGAATCTAACCCAGGATCTGCATGCCGTGTGGCAATAGCGCTACCCACTGTTACACTGTACCGCCCCACCAAATTCTTTTTTCAGCCAAAAACATTACCATTTTAATGATTCATTTAATGTCATTTAGATTTGAACATTTCAATGATCAATTATTATAGGAATATTTTAACACCATAGATATACACTGAACTACCAGAAAAACTGGTATAGCAGTTAATTCTTAGGCCCCCCGCCCCCACAGGATCTTGGAGGGAATGCTGCACAGTCCTCACGCTGATGTTTTTTGAGGCCCCAGCATTGAATTCCGATGTTACTTGAGGCAGTGTTGCACGGCTGTCACGCGAAACGATTACATTTTAACACAGTAGATATACAGCTACAATCAACCAATCAATGTAATCAAATCTTGTATGAGAAACCAAGTCAGTCAGCACTAAGAGTGTTTCTGAAGTGGATTTTAGTTTGCATCAGGTGCATCTCGCTGAAAAATAGCCCCTTCCTTTTTAATTAAGTCACACCAGCGTTTTAAACACTTCCACCAATCATGGCATGATGGAGTCTCTGAACGTGTTTTAAATTAGTTAAAAGCTCATATGGTTTACATCACCTCCTGTTTTCAATGGGAGCCTGTCAGACAGAAAAGAATTTCGCGCAGGATGATTAAAATGAATAATGGCATGTGGCTACTGATAGAGCCACACTTCATATTTACATGGCAGAATATGATTGTAGCTTCTTATGAATACATTCATGATACAGCAATATGAATAAGCAGTCACTCGGAAAACAGGGAATGCAAAAGAAAAAAGACAGAATCTACGTGCTAATATGTATTAGTGATTTTTTTGAAGTCATATTTCTAGAAAGTGATTGAGTAAGTGTTTTGCTGTGAGCCATTATATAAAAGATTTTGTAATGGACACAAAAAATGTGGCGACAAAACTCTCACTCTCAGGGCAGCAGTAGCAATGACACGGAAGTGATTATGTTAGTGTGCTGCACTAGTTTCTGACAAATAGTCCATCAACCAAAAATATCCAGCCAGCAGCAGTCTTTTTTTTTGGAGGGGGGTGGATTTTTCCCCGATTTTCTCCCTAATTTAGTCGTCTCCAATTCCCTCCTGTCAGTGCTTCCCCCCTTGTCACGCGACGAACCGCCAGTCCGGGAGAGCGAAGCCATCGCGTGCGTCCTCCGATACACGTGATGCATACCGCTGCCTCTTTTCGAACTGCGGCTCAGGCAACCATCGGGGACGGGCCCTAGCGTGCCCGGAGGAAAGCGCCCCGCCCTCCTCTTGTATGCAGAAGAAAAATCTACTTTTCCAGGTTTCATCCACATACAGTTGGACCTCTGGAGTACCAGCCCACAAATTTTGAAGCATGAAGACCTAGTCAGTTCTTTGTACACTGCCTACTTCAGAAAACAAGGGCTTAAACATGCTGTATCTGTGAATCTGTGCATCTCACTGGAATGATACCACCCCAACACACATCGCTATATCCTCAGATGACAGAAAAGCTGAGCTGATAAAGTTTATTTTTGTTGGCAAAGTCCCAGTTACAATTGGCATATACATGATTAAAAACTTTAAACTGTGCCTCACTACTTTTACAGTCTTTTACAGAAGCAATATTTCAATTATTAAAAAAAAAAAGAAAGAAAAATATGAAATTGAAAAAGTTGTCTGAAAACTGTTTGGGAAATGGATGGAATGTGATTGGTTGGCATTATTTGAGTTGCTTGGTAGGATATGTAGTTCATTCCCTCTTTAAAAACATTCTTGTACCTTTGCCTTTTTTGTCCATTTTGCTATTTTATTTTATTTTTTTCGCTATGATTTAATCTTTATAATGCCATGAGGTATCTGGTTCAATCGAGCACTTAAAATTCTTTACATACTGAAAGGAAAGGGATCTTGACTTCCAGATCCAGAGCTGCTGAAAAAATGAAGTAAAAGTTTCTGGAACCAAATGTTTCCAAAAATGGTTTTAGACTGGATGAAAGGAGAGCTGTGGTATTTGCTCCATGTGGTATGTTGACCAAAGAATGTCACAAAAGAGTCTGCATCTAGCCAAGTACAGTTACAATACATGGATGTGTTCTTGGCTCCGCCCACATTATCAAGAATCCATCAGGATGTGACTTGTGTGGACTTGGGACAGTCAGATATCCCAAAATGCATTTCACACCAAGCTCAGGATGATGAGAATGTTGTTATTTAGATTTCAAGTATGTGGTTAATTTATCAAGAAAGAGCTGTGAAAACTTGCTCCAGTGTTTGCAGAGATGTGCAGTCATGCTAACAGGTGACGTCAAGTATGTCAGGTACACTCCTGCTCCAATTGCAGAATGACTGCACAGCGTTCTTCCATCCTGGGGAGTTTGTATTCTTAAGTAGAATTAACCAAGTCTGTCCTACCATGTACACAAATCCAAATTCGGCATACTTTGTATTGAGAAAGTGTAACGTATTCATGGATGTAACATGCCCCCTTGAAAGCTCCATTAATATCATAGCCAAGCTGCATTAAATGAAAAAATCCAGCATGAATAACTTATACATTAATATATAAATGTGATCTTTGATGGCGTCCAAGATTAATCTTCTAATGAAATTCTGAGTTGACTTTTGAAATGGAAACTTGTTTTCGATAACACAAAGAAAGCAATGTAGCGGTGCTTTAGTCTTTTAGAGTGTCCAGCTCTAGGACTCTAGGACTCTAGAACGATGCTGGATTTCTCATTCATACAACATTGAATGTTGATGGGAAATCTGTTTCTTTCATCCTTTATGTTTGCCATCACCTTTTCTTCCTCTGCCCCTATGAAGTCTACAACTATTAACTTCTCATGGGACTAATGTAAATACAAACATTTACAACAAATTAGGCAGAATCACTGAACACATGTGTTTCCTTTAATATGCAAAACAACTCAAAGAGAATGAATCTAATGTAAGGATTTGGCTGTGAAACAGTCATACATAAAGAATACTGTACATGCAGTGCACTCTTTTTCTTCTGCACTCTGCAACACAGCATACAGAGACAGAGAGGTCATTAAATTTACACAGGTTCAGCTAAAACATAAACCATAAACGGTCTCTTGGATATGAGCGAATCATTATGAGCTGTTTTTCACTGCAATTTATTTATGTCAGATCTCTAAGGATGAACAGGTGGTCATAAAACACACAGTATATTTCTCTTCTCAAACACAGCATCCTCAACAGAGAGTAGAATGTCTGAGAGCCAAAGAAAGAGGAAGAGAAATCACAGAGAGGAATCACTTTGTTTGTGTTATACGCATTATTTTCTGTGGTAGAGCAGGAGCAACAATTTGTTTGAATTCCAGGGAACATGGCAAAGCAAACCATAAATTTATCATCTGAAGAACCCTGCATTATTTCCACCTCAAACGGTTTATCTCAGCTCTGTCATTACCCCTTTTGATACTTTCTCTTCAATTAAAACAATAAAATATCAGACAAAGAGAGAGATAAGCGAGAAAGTTCACTCATTCAGCTAAAGAATTATCCTTTTCTGTTCACAGTCTCCAGCTCCCTATTGTGTGGCATGTTGGAGGACAGCAATAGTGTAGTTTGTGATTATTATATTGGAGCTGCAAATGATCCAGAACTTCACAGACAGTTAAACACATAAAAATATCCATCTCCTCTATTTCGAATAAAAAGGAAGACTGGAAGGCCTTTTCTGTCTAGTATTCGCTTTTAACAGTCTGATTTGCCGAATCAGTGGCACGTCACTGCTAGTATTTACACTGAAATACCAGAAAAACTGGTATACTAATTAATACTTGGTGGCTCCCCTACAGGATCTTGGAGGGAACGTTGCACAGTCCTCACACTGATGTTTGTTGAGGCCCAAGCATTGAATTCCGATGTTACTTGAGGCAGTGTTGCACGCCTATCACGTAAAACATTCTCGCCGCTGGGCACGTTCACAGTGTCTTTTTACAGCCACACTGCTGCCATAAGTTTGAGGTTTTGCCGGAAATCTTGTAGTCATGTTACCCCCTTGAAATGCTCATATGTGAAAATCAAACTTTGCTTCTACCTCTGAAATGCTGCGACCCATGTCACGAGCTCCAACGATTAAACCGCATTGAAAATCACAAAATTCTGATAATTTGCCATTCTCACAATGGAAACAGCTCTAGAAGCTTCCATAGATGTCTACTGCTTTATATACGCACCAGCGCAAACAAAGGTGCAGAGGTGGCCTTGATCTGTATTTTGCACAGTACCAGTTTTTCTGGTATTTCAGTATACTGCAGTGAAATTCATAAGGGTTTGGGAATGCAGGAATTTCCACATATTCTGTTTCATCTTAAATCCAGAAACATAACTTTTGACTTTTCATGTCAAACAATGATTGTGGGGAAACCCTGGCAGACAAGAAGTGCGAGGGTGGTAAAGAGAGAGTGGAAGAAATGAAAGATGTAAAAACAAAGACAGACAAAACATGAGACTGGTAGAGCGACACTGTGCAAGCTGCCTAACAGCTGGAAGCTGACAAGTGTGTGGACCCACAGCACAAGCTTTGCACTAAATCCCAGGAGGCCCTCGTGAAGCGACCCTGACCCAGCTTTCTGCCTGTACACGGCATTAAACATGCTGACGTACACAAAACAAAAAACACAGGTGAGAGCAGCAAATACCTTCAGCCTCCCTACAATGTTCATTCCTTCCTGTAAAGCTGTATCTCTGACACCACAGGCCCAGGTAATGGATGAGTTTGGATATAGAACAAACTTGCTTTTGTTTCTGTGTTTTTTGTTTTTTGTTTTTTCTTTCTTGGGTTTTTTCTGCTTCAAAACACAAGCTTGAGAAGGAACAAGGAGTGGAAGCTAATATCATCTTCTGCTGTTTTAAACCACCCTCCTCAATCTTCAGCATGTTGTCCATTTTGAGATGCTTTTCTGCTCAAAGCAGTGGTAAAGAGTGTTTATTTGAGTTACAGTATACCTAATAAAGTGTATACTGATTCTATATCTTAATTCAACATTGAAATGTTATATTTAACTAATAATTGATTAATTTTTCCCCTACTGTGCACTGTTACAAATATTGCCTCGATATATAATATTTCATTTATTCTAATAATGACTACCTCAGTGAAAACATTTACCCCACCAGAAGCCATTTCACTGTCTTCATAATAGTGTAAGGATTTTTTACAATAAGACAATAACAGCAAAGATAGCTGATAGTGTGGTTAGCTCTGCCTCTCCATCAGTGTGTTCAGTCACACATAACTGCACAGTGTAATAAACTTTTACATGTGTAATGCTGCACAATACAAAATTAATGCCAGTCTTAACTGCTGATTTCCAGTTTGATTACAAGTCCAATGCAATCAACACAATGTGATAAGAAAATAAGTGGCGCAAAGTGCCTCTAAGCAACTGAAAAATGAATACAACATGGGTCCATTAATTTCAATCTGATTCATTTGGTGATCTATACTGTATATTGTGTATTTGGTTTATACTGTGTTTATATAAGCAATGCTTAACTCTTGTTGTAGCCATTATAAATGTCTAAATAACTACAAGTACTGGAAAAAAAACGTCATTTGTAAGGGGCACCAGAAAAATTATGTTAAAAAAAAACTGAAAAAAATGAAAATAATTATTTAAGAAAATAAACAACAAAAAAGAAATGAAAACTTAAGCAAAGGGAAACCACTGGGGGGAATCAGGTGTTTTGCTCAACAGCAATTCACGCATGTCCTTTCTGGGGTTCGAACCCTCAATCTTCTGCTCAGTCAAGGCTTGTTCTTTGACTGCAAGCCCACTGCTTAGCTACTACTGTCATTATAAAACGTACCATAAATCTATATTACCAAAAACACTGTTTTACATAGAAAACAAAAAAAAAACCATTACATTTTGCATTACAAAACCCCAAGTTTAAATAAACTGCCATAAGTTTTGCAAATACTTTTTTTTATTTAAATGTATTAATAAACTGTCAAAATAAATGCATTTACTTTCTCTAAATGTAGGTTAACTGTATTCTTATATTGTCCAAATAAAAAAAAAATGCTGCTACCTTTTTTCAATAAAGAATCCTGTGTTTTTACGGCTAGTTTTGTTAAAAGTATTATCTATAAGCTGTAAAAAACAGATATTTAATGTTTTCCATTGACACAGATGTATTTTTGTAATTAAAATATAATTTACTGTTATTTTTAAATATGGAGCAGTGGCGGCCCAGTAGGTTAGGACTCTGGGTTATGGTTCGGAAGGACGGGGATTTAAGCCCTGAGAGGGGCTGCTGCTGTTGGACCCCTGAGCAAGACCCTCAACCCACTGCTCAACTCTTTCCCAACACTCCGCTTAAGGGGGCGGGTTGAGTCAGGAAGGGTATCTGGCTTAAAAACTGTGCCAGACCAAGATACAGACTTGATCTGCTGTGGCAACCCCATGCATGCATACTGTCATTTTGAAATACAAGAAAACACTGTAAGTTTTACCATTGAAAAACTGTAAAAAGATTTTTATGGTGTTACAGTTAGGCATGATTATACTTTTTTTTTTATTATAATTTTTACTACAATATCTTAAAAACAGTCTACTAAAGAAGCCATAGCATTAATAAAAATCAACTGTACCCCATATTATTATGGTTTTTGACATATGTTTATACTAACAATGTTTTCCCCCAATTACTCCTTCCCTAATATAATTAATATCTCACATACCAGTTATAATATTGCTTTTATTTAATTAACTTAATTAACTGAGATTAAATTCATTAACTGAGTTTGTCTATTACCTATTAAACCTAAATATTGCAAACCACAATGCATAGTCTTTAAAGTAATTTCAAACTTTTCCATTTCATTTCTGCAACAGATGGTGGTGAAAATGATTCAAGGTGCTTTTCAATTGAAATGGGTCCTCAAAATGTGTCAATGGAGACTAAATGATTAACAGAAAGTTATTGAAATATATATAAACATGAAAAACATTCTGCTTCCACTCAAAGAGTGGGACTGACCTTGTCCTGAAGTTGGCTGGATGAGGGTGTCCATCATAGAGGGATAAAAAATCATATTCCTCCTCCACTGCAAAAGACTGAAAGACTATTTGAATTCGGTTGCCTTCCTCTGCTACAATAACCCATGTACAGTTTGCCCCATTTGGGTAACCGTATGGGAAACCAGGGCTTTCAATGGTCCCATTCCTTCCTTTTAATGTCCCACCACATGTGTATATGAAACCTGTAAGCAGAAAACAAGAAACACACAAAGAAATGATATAAACCTTGGGGAAGTTTTGTAGTAATTGTAACAGCTTACTAGCCTATATTATTAGAAACATGCATGCAATTATTATTTTTTTTGTTTAATATCATAATAGATTTAAGTGCCATTTTAAAATGGTCATTTTCCAGCTACATGGTTGACAAAAGTATCACAACAAACGTTACTATGAAATTATCAACATATAAAAGCGATAATAAAAAGCCAGTCCATTGCATGTAATTATACATTGTTTCCTGAAGCCTAGAATAATACTAATGACTATATTTAATACACAATACACATTGGTTTTGGCTGTATATAGGTATACAGGTGGTGTTATAATTGCATATCAGTTATTCATGATGTGGTGCAGAGGCCTGCAAATCAATCACTGCATTGCACAAGATCACTTTTCATTATAAAACAAAGGGAATTCAGAATGCTCAGTCAGACATAGGGAGAAGATGCAAGCTCTAACCCAGGAGCTTCTTGCTGTGAGGTGCACAGCTACCAACTGTATCCCTGTGCCTCCCTACCTTAAGTGCATTTTTTATAAGTATAGTTATAAGTATTTTTTTTTATAAGAATGGCAGGACAATGTACACTGAAGTACCAGAAAAACCGGTATACCAGGTAATACTGGTATCAGAGCTTCAACTATTAAACCACAGTGAAAATCACAAAATTGTAATAACTTGGCATTTTCACAGCCGAAAAAAACTCTAGAAGCTTCCGTAGATGTCTGTTGCTTTATATACGCACTGGCGGATACAACCAATGACGTGCATAAATGACGTTGCTATGTATTTTGCATAGGTTCCAGTACCAGTTTTTCTGGTACTTCAGTGTATCAGTGCAGACTAGATGCTAATTAAACAGTCATATCATTTTCTACAAATGCATCACGCTGACTACTCCTCTTTAAGAGGAAAAACATTTGTAGATTTACACAATCTTGATTCTTTATGTGAAATTAAGTGACTAGATATTGTCTGATGGCTATTAATTCAAAAATCATTAAGAAGCCTAGGTAACATATCTGAATGATGTGTATATAACCGAAATCCATTTTTATTACATTCAAAGACTTTAGAAAAAATACCAGCTACAGTGTTATTTTAGATTGGAGTCAATTATTATACCATCTCCATAAAGACAACAAATAAACAAATAATCCTCTTCCAAAAATCAAGCAAAAGGGAAATTCAGACTTGGGTTTAATCCAGTGCAACCAAACCTATCTCTGTTGAAAATGAATTAATTAGGTAAATTAGCCAAGTTGTAACAACAAAGTTAGTGACAGATTTATTTGGAATAAAAGCTGTTGTAACTTGAGGCCATGATCAGTGAGTCGGGAAATTTAGTATTCCCATTAATTCTTTCAGATGTGTGTTTCCTGGCCTACAGAGAACAAACATTTTTCATGAAACACTTATGCATGACCAGATGGCCAGTAAAGTTTAACATAATTTTAACATCCCTGGCTGATTTATTGGCTGATAAGAATCAGTGAGTCATTTCTAAAGTGACTTCCTCATTTCAAAGGAATGCATCAAGATACCGAGTAAAAGAAACCCTGGATTTACACAAAAACCATGTGTATTAAAAGCTTGTTTAAACAGGACATGCTGTGAAATGGAAAACCCACATTACACACTTAGCAATTTGGATATGTAGCCCAGACAGCATGTGATTCAATACTTCCAAATCCACACAAAGATTTATTTGAACTAAGCTAAAGCCAAAGTCCTGATTCTGTAACTTGTGCTGGTTCTGGAAGTTGTGTTTAACACTGTTGTAGAATACTACATCTTGGTGGCATCTCAATTTCACAGACATTTTATTTTCCTGGTCACTTAGGTGCTGATTCAGGCTCCAGCAAAATGGTTCTACCTGCACACCTTTCAAACTTTGTCAAACTGATTTACAGACTAGTTC
>JAOTRJ010000031.1:14875764-14886088 GCA_028564905.1 Leptodoras praelongus | reverse complement strand
CAAGTCTTTGTGATGTATCAAGAGCCACGGTATCCAGGGTAATGTCAGCATACCAAGAACCGTTTTCCACCACCAGCATCACATAGTGACCTGGCCACTATCCTGCAAGAAGACTTAAAATCCCTCTGACCACTGTGCAGGACTTGTATATGTCATTCCCAAGACGAATTGACGCTGTATTGGACACAAAGGAGGCCCTACATCGTACTAATAGATTTTTGTGGTCTAAAATTGCAGGTGTTTCAGTTTCATTGTCTAACCCCTGTATGTATATATATATATATATATATATTTATTTTATTTTATTTTTTTTTGACTAGTAGCACTGATAAGTTTCAGAAATTACTTCACCCAATGTGTTTAGCTTTAGTTGTTTTGTGTCTGCAACTAGTACAAACTTTCAGTATGTTGACTGTGCTTGTTTAACAGCGATGTGCTTGGATAGTATCACTGTAGGTAAAGAGGTGTGCCAAATGAATAAATTGTAGCTGTACTCATGATGTGGTTGTCTTTTCTGTGAACAACAACAGAAAGACTACTGGTATTAGCCACAACAAGCCTTAACAAAGCAGAAAAAGTTACAGGCACAAACAAGCAAGGCCACAATGTAACCATGAAAGACATTTCTGTCTAACCCACAGCCTCTAAATTGCACATTTTAAGCCCAACACACTGCTTCCTTTGCTATGTATGCTTATGTTGCGCTCCAGTTTGTTAAGGCTCATCTATTTGTTAGGTCACAGTAATGCTCATGGAAAGTCAAGAAAGGAGAGTTGAATGCAAACAAGCAGGGGAAAAAGAGAAGGAATACACTGAAATATATCACTGAAAAACACTTAAGTGTTACAAACTTAGGTTTCGCACTTGCAGACCTCACTAATTATTCATTTAGAACCCGTTATTGATCACACATTTGTCTTGCAGAGACAGATCTCCAAAAGTCAACCATGAATACATCCCATCATTCATGGTCTCTGAAAGGCAATTAACATGAAACATATGACCGATCAATTCAAACTTATTTACTTATACCTTAAGTGAATCCGTTATACTTTAAGTTATACTTTTTAAAAATAATTTATTTAGAAGCACTGCTGCAAGTATTTATCTAATGGACACAAAACACTCTTATAAAGACAATATTTTAGTCCACAAAATAGACGAGGACTGGAATAGACATTTCTGGAATAGAGCTGCTCAGGCACCTCTCAAATAAATAATGAAATAAATAAATAACAAATAAAGACTGGCATCAATCTGTTGTCCTTAGTCCCAGGTGTAAATGGCCATTTTCCACAGGTGGAACTGACCACAGTAAAAGAGCTAGAAGGTGCCAGGTGACAGATGGAAATAAGCTAGTTTCGTCCCTCAGAGCCTCTTCAGGACAAGCAGGTAAAATCTGGCATAGTGTTTCAGCCAGTGACAGATGCCATCTGCATTTTTCTGCAGGCTGCTAACTAGTTCAGAGCGGCACCACGTCTGCCCTGATCACAGTCCATAATGGGTCTATCTCAGAGCAACCTAGAGCTGTTTAGCAAAGAAACAAATAACTAGTCTTTGCTGTCTGCTGAGAGGGTGAATTAGCAGCACCAAATGAAATTAAGTGGAAAAATAAAAATAAAGAAGTAAACAGATTTTTTTTTCCAGAGCTTTATTTTCTCAAGAGCTTTTGCTCATGAGAATGAATCTGGTGATGGGTGGAAGAAAAGCATGGCACCAAAAAAATAAAAAATAAAAAAATAAAAAGGATAACCAAGCCACTTAAAAAATAAAACAAACAAACAAACTTGTTACTCATCTTCACATAGCATGCAGATAAACCCTAAAAAGAAACAATACAAGAATACAAGATCCCCATTTATATATGTTTCCCATTAGCCCAGTATGACTCACATACAGTATGAGGGCTTAAATAAAGAGCTTTAAAATGCATGCAGTCAGAGTGAATAAGAGAAATTATTGTTTTATTGATGATGGAGAATGAGTTGTCAATAGAAAGAAACACTTGTATAAGTAATCCTCTGTTGGGTAGGCTGCTGTACGTGAGGGATACTTATTTGAATTTGTTGGAATTTTAAGGGCTTAAAATGAAAGTAATATTAAACGTTTTAGAAATATTGGTCCTGTCTAGAGTCTAAATACACACCTTTTCATTTTCAAGCTCACAATTGCTATAGATGGGCATCCATACTTATTCTGTGTGTATTCTGATGTGCACTGTGCTCACCATTTGCACTGCTTTTGTTGTTAAATCCGAGTAGAAGATCAGGTTCCTGCTTTTCAAGACAGGCATATGCCAGCACATTAACTACTAACTCAGTGGTTAAGTGCTCAGTGATTAAGACATGGACTACTGATCAGAAGGTCATGAGTTCATATCCAAACTGCCACTGTTGAGCCCTTGAGCAAGACCCTTAACCCTCAACTGCTCAGTTGTATAAATGAGATAAATGTAAGTCAATACATTTAATGGTGTCTGCCAAATGCCATAAATGTAAATGTAAACTTTCTGTCTCCCTCTGTGGGACTCCTACAGATGAGAAACCTTGGTGGATAGCTATGGCAGTTCAATTCCTTAAGTATTTAGGAAACGTTTCATTTCCTATGCTGTTTGAGTACTGGTTCTATTCTATTCAGAAGCCCTGCACATGACTTGAGATGGCCCTGGCTACAAACATAGTTAAATAGAATTTATTACAAGCAAATGAGTAGGTTGGTTTTAATACAGGAGATTGTCTAATTTACAAGCCATTTTCACGATAACTAAAAATGATAATTTAATGTAAAAACAACCAAAAAAAGTTCAAAGAATATGTCAACTCAGCACAAGCAAATAATTAAGTAAACTAAACTTTCAGGGGCATACAATTCAGCCCAATTTTAAATAATAATAAAAATAAAGTAATTACAAATTTACAAAAAAAACATAAATAATTTGGTTCATATAATGGATTACACAATAAATAATCTTAGTTGGCAGAACCAAGTTGTGTGAATAGTGTTAATGTTAACTGTATGAATAAACAGCAGAACAAACATTATGACAGCTGAACTAAAGCAGCTACAATTTCTACCCAAGAAGTTAAAAATGTAAATAAAATAAATAAAAAATGAAAAACATTTAACCAGAAATTGTGATTTAATATTTCTTTTAATACATCATTATCACACAGCAGCTCTTACAGCTGCATTTAGCTACGTTTGTCTCCTCTTTCTCTCTCTGAATACAAACAAAGCACAAGGCTTAGAGAACGGACTAATTACGTGTGCCAGAACTGTAATAAATGGAAGCCCATTCCCACCATGTAACGTTAGAGCAAAAAACACATCACCCCCTGTTTGTTGCGATTTACTTTCTTTGTCAATCAGCATCATATACATATATATATATATATTTTTTTTTTTTTTTGTCAAAACGCTTGACGTTCCGAAATGAACTCTCTATGATCAACATTTTGGCTTGTGTTGACAGTATTACATATTTTACTGAGATTTTGATTTTGTATTTTTTTAATCATTTGGCTTAGCTAACTATTGACTAATGTACTCAATATTAACTACAATTTTACTTGGCATCTCCAAATATTTCGAATTTTTTTTGCCATATACATTTAATATTTGTAGTGAATAAGTCCTTATATTTTGTGAACTTATATTTTCTTGTATCTGGGTGAATGTGCTTCCAGATATAATTCTACAGACCACTGTTTTCAAATAAAATGCATTTAAAATAATTTAAATATAGCTTATATGAATGTATAAGTAAGATCAACAACACAGTATGTATAAAAGTATAAAAGGTTTGACCTGCGTTTTATTGAATTTACTTGGTATAATATAAGAACACCACCTACTCATATTTCTTAGCACAGTTTACATGGTTATATTTATTCAGAGAACTATTCATTAGTTGACTTTTTTTCCAGTGTTTAAAATTATATCAAGTCTCTCTGCGACTTCATTTGCTCCTGTATAGTCAATTACTGAAAATTTTCATAAACACAGAAAACTTTTTAAAGGGGTAAATTGTAGCTATTCTTTTAGTTTCTTCATGATTAGCTTGAAATTCAATTCCAATTTGATTTGAAATTAGCTTTAAAAGAAAACAACAAGTCAAAAATCTGTCATGTTTTATATGCTGGTATTATAAAAAGCCTGGAAAAGCAGAAGACTGAAATGCATATGCAAGAAGTAATTAAGGGATAGTGCACCGTTAGAAAATGTTGGGTACAACAAAGACAAACACAATAACCAAGCTGAAAGATTTAGATGATGTAATTTTGTAATTACGGATGCAAATGGAAAGTACAACTTTCCAGAAGAATTAATGTTTTAAACATCCAGGTTTGAACTAGAAGCAGAAGAAATGTGTTGTTTGGCTTGGGTTATATATGCAGCCAGTGTTCAAAGATAGACAAGATGTGCTTTTAGAGATAAACCTAAGCCACTAGGTAACTCAAACTCCCAAAATACAAAATACTTTTGTCTGTTTATGCATCAGTGGAACAAACACCACCACCTAAGTCACCACAAACTGAACACAGATGCACACTGCTGATTAGATTATCAGTGACTCACATGAATGATTGAGTCCAAGGTTGTGGATGCAAACCACAAATAGTTCTTTACTGAGAACAAATGTCAAAGACGAGGTCATACCGATTGAAATACAGTCACAATACATTACTAGAAATGTGTAGACACAGCAAGTCTAAGAAGGCTGGATTGTCACTTAATCCAGAGTCTCTGGACACCTGACCATCATACCCATATGTGGGAATTCCCCAAACTGTTGCCACAAAGTTGGAAGTGCACAATTGTTTGGAATGTCTTTGTATGTATGCTGCAGCTCTGAGATTTGTCTTCACTGAAATTAAGTGGCTCAAACCTTTTCCAGCATGACAATGCCACTGTAGCTCACTTTGTGCACAGTGGCATTGTCATGCTAAAGACATGGTTTGCCAGGACTGGAGTGGAAGGACTCGAGTGGTCTGCACACAGCCCTGACCTCAACCCCCTGAACAACTTAAGGAAACTGAAAGCCGAGTGTGTACCACTCCTTTCCCGACATCAGTGTCTGACCTCACTAATGTTCTTGTGGCAGAAAGAACACAAATCCCCACAGCAATTCTCTAAAATCTAGTAGAAAGCCTTCCCAGAAGAGTGGAAGCTATTATAGCAGCAAAGACCAATCTTTTGAATGGGGTGTTCTACAAGCACGTACATTAATCAGGCATAACATTATGACCTCCTTTTCTCTAAACTCATTGTCCATTTTCTTAGTTCCACTTATAGCTGCACGTTTACAATTACAGACTGTATTCCATCTGTTTCTCTACACACTTTGTTAGTCCCCTTTACTTTGTTCTCTATTGGTCAGGACCCCTTCCCCCAGACCAGCACAGATCAGGTACTTTTTGGGTGGTGGATCATACTCAGCACTGCAGTGACACTGATGTGGTGGTGGTGTGTTAGTGTGTGTTGTACTGGTAGCTCAGACAGTAGCTCATCTGTTGTTGCACAGTTTGTGTTAGTCATCCTCTAATCCTTCATCAGTGCTCACAGGATGCTGGTGATTGGAAATTTTTGGTTGGTGGACTATTTTCAGTTCAGCAGTGACACTGAGGTGTTTTAAAAAACTCCAGCAGCACTGCTGTGTCTGATCCACTCACACCAGTACATCTAAATGGTAAGTTGAACTGAGAAAATGGACAATGAGTGTAGAGGTGGTCATAACGTTATGACTGATTATATATATATATATATATAGGTGTCCAAGTACATTTGGCCATAGAGTGGATATATAGAAAAAAAGCCATACCCCATGCACATATCCAAACAACACACGGCAGCAGCGATACAGGCTGATACAGGTCAATAAGTTCAGTTAATGTTTACACCAAACATCATAAGTGGGAAAATGTGATCTCAGTGACTTTGACCATGACATGGTTGTTGCTGCAAGATATACTGAGATACCATGATAGTTCAGAAACTGCCAATCTCCTGGCATTTTCACACATAACAGGCATACATAACAGATTTTACAGAGAATTGTGTGAAAAACAAACAAAAAAACATCCAGTGAGCAGCAGTTCTGTGGGCAGAATTGCCTTGCTGAAGAGAGAGGTCAGAGCAGAGTGGACTGGCTAAAGCTGAGAGAAAAGTTGCAGTAACTCAAAACACCACTTTTTACAACTTCTCTCAGCCAAGTACAGGAATGAAGCTACACTGGACAGTTGAAGATTAAGAAAAGACCAGGTGACATTTTTCTAATATTCCAATCCTCAAGACGGACTGCACCTGCAAAATATATTATCTGGGTGTGCTTTTATATCCATGCAAGAATACATCGAATACTGGGATATGCATCAGGCTCCCTTGTCAGATTAATACATCCATTTTAGAAGCCACTCAAGAAACATCTTCCCTTATCACCTCAGAGGAGTTTTGCTGATTCACATGAGTCACCCAGACTTCAATGTATGCAGGTATTTGCAATTTTAGCGGTAGGACGTAAAGGCATGTGGCAGATTTGGACAAACACAGTCCAAAACATAATCTTAAATAATGACCAAAATCAGACAGAGGTCAAAGCAGAAGAGCAGTAAAAATGAAGACCTGAGGGTAATCCAACTAACAAATCCAAAACATATCAAAGGTCAAAACAGATACAAGAACACAGGTCACAACTTACTCAAACATAAGCACTTGGAAATGTGTAAAATCCATGAACAACCTTCTCTGTAGCGTAGAACCAGGAAGACATGAGGTCACGCTAGGGAGGGCAGAGGTCATGCTAGAACTGTTAAGCATGACCTCTGCTGGCAGGGAGAGGAAACATTGACGTCATTCATTCAGTCTCTTTCAAGTGAATGGATTCACTGGCATTATGTTTGTTTACTTAAATTCATATACTTTTTCTGATTTAATTAATCTATCAAAGTACAAAGAGAAAGATATATAGGCAATCTTTGCACTACAATGGAAGGCTAATTAGTTCCTTTTTATTCCAATCTGCATTCATTTACTGTGTTTTAAACCTTAAGTGTATTTGCTGAAGATTGTCTGCTTTAAAGTGTGTTGACATCCTCATTGTATTTTCTTCCATTTCCTTTTAAAAATCATTTTTTTTAAACTGCAGGATCTACTAGCAATATGCAATCATTTACATGCCTTACTATCTGCCCTAAAATGATTTGCTCAGCTTGACAATAAATATGGTGCCTATGAACAGTTTTCCTAAATGTCCTTTTGACATTGAATACAAGTGAATACAAGAGTACCAATGAACATGACAATATTTGTACACTAAATACACAGAGCAGAGGAATTGATGTCTGTAATAAGCTGTAACCTTCTTTTTAAACCAAGTTTATGTCAGCAAGTATGAAGAAATGGATTATCGGATTAAATTGTTTGTAATTAAGGACAGAGGTAAACCAAGTGAGTATTATGTCAGAGAATTTCTGGTCATGATTAGACTAGCCAAGTGTCAAACCATCATGCAACAGGCTTCCTTACTGTGGAACTCCATCCATCATGTCTCTTGTCAATTCACATACATCTGAAAGTTATTGCGTTAGCTCATGGAAGCTCCTGAAAGTTGTGCATTTAATCAGTACAACAGTAAATGCTATTTTTTTCTTGCTATTTAAAAATAAATGTAATTGCTTACGCGGTTTCACATTAACCAGAGAGCATTCATAAAAAGAATTTTAGTATAGACATACTGTTAATAATCTATCTGCACCTGTAGGTTTGCCAGATTTCCATATCATTTTATTTGCCTGTCCAAGCAAAGACATCCGAGTAGGTCATAGCAGCTCCTTCTGATGCCAACATCTTTCACTAAAACATGCTCATTGTTAACTTGGCATCAGCAAAATCTGCTTTTGCCTTTTTCCATCTTTTGTCAAGTTGTCCTAAAACCATATGGGATATCACTGAACTTGTGATAAATATGTTCACTGCTTGAAAAAAAAAGTTTCATCATAGACCTTCAGGTTGTCTGCATAATGTATAGCCAGGTATAGCTTTGTCGATAGATAGAAAGTTAATAAAAGTTAAGCAAAGCTAGTGCAACTTTGAAGGACTTCAGGAATGACAAGATCAGTATAAATTAGTGTCATGGGTTGATCTGAACTTGAAATAAATACCTAATCATGTCAGAGCAATGTCACAAAGTACCTGGTAGTGAAATACACAAATATCAACTGTAGGCCATGACAAAGAAGGAACAATCTTGTATGTATAGTGTATCACACCTTTGAATATGGTCACCTAATTAAGGGCAGGAATATTCGAATACGGAGACCCACATCCAAAACACACGAGGCAGGACTTCTGGTTTTCTTATAACAGACAGATTTGTAAAATATGAACATGCCAGATGCCCAGCAGTACAGAACAAACTCTGAGAACAGCAAGTACAGATGGGGCAGGAAGTATCCTGCCTGGAACCGAAAGAAGGCATTATGGGATGACCATGTGCTCATAGATAGGGTGGGGTGAGTAATGGGGGTTTGGCATCTAGTCTGGCATTATGAGTGATCAGTTCAAGTTATTCACCTTTAGCATTTGTATAACCCAAATATGTAGCGTGACTAGAGAGAGGTCATAAAACATATTGTCAGAATAATGAGTAGTGAAGAGTTTTTACCACACGTTGTTACCAACATTGGGTAATTATTAAATTCAGAGCTCCTCTTTTATTCTACAGACTACAGTGTCACTGTGTCCTAGGGTTGATCAGAGTGACCTTTTAAACTAAACATGTGCAGCTTATTCTCTGTTGTGTATTTTGTATTGTAGCCCCTAAGCAACACATAAGACTATACTACAGTCTCCAGCTTACTGCCACAGCACCAACTTCCTGAGAATTCTATTATAACTTATAACTAGAATTCTATTATAACTTGTAGGAGTGAAAAGCTCACTCAGTTATTTTTTTAACATAATGTATACAGTGGTTCTATACCTCTGAGAATATAGAATATAGCAATCCAATACACAAGATTGAATTAAACCCAAAGTGAATGCAGCGTGCCAATCTCTTACATACAGCGATTATTAAATATCTATATCAGGGGTCTCAAACTCAAGCCACAAAGGGTCGTATGGATGCAGGTTTTCCTTCCAACCAAGCAGAAGCCTCATGCTACTGAAAGTCGAGGTCCACTGATTATATTAATTGATTAAAAACAGGTGGAATTGAGGTGAGGCTTCTGCTTGGTTGGAAGGAAAACCTGCACCCACACGGCCCTTTGTGGATTGAGCTTGAGACCCCTGATCTATATGTAACTGTGACAGTTGTGGGGTCTTGCTTTGTGTGCAAGAGTACAACATATTTTGAGTCTAGCAGAGATTTAAGTAAATTAATTCAAAATTAATCAGCTACCATGTTAGTAAATTTAGCTACTAGTTTAAAGCAGCGTGGTTTAGTTTTTTTTTACTTCAAAAACATTAAGGAAATATAAAGCCTAAAAAATGTAACTAAACACTTACACAAAATCCATTTTTTTGCCTGAACAATACTGTATAGTTGAGTAACATCACAAGATGATTAACTGTGGTTGGTTGGTTGGTGGGTTGGTTGGTTAGATGGATGGATAGATGGTTGGTTGTTTGGATGGGTGGTTGGGTTGGTTGGTTGGATGGATGGTTGGTTGGTTGGATGGAAGGATGGATGGAAAGATAGATAGATAGATCCTGCTATAATGCCAGAGGGAAATAGCAGCATAAATGTACATATTTGACTACTTACTGAAACTGTTTGTTTCTTTAAACTTCAAAAAGTTTTTTGTAACTAAACACTACAGAAAATCTAATTTTCTGCCTGAACAGTTCTGTATGGTTACATCAGAAGCTGTGGAAGTAGAATGGATGGATTGATGGATGGATGGTTATTTATCTAGCTAGCTAGCTTAGCAGGTGACAATCAAGTAAGATCATACAGTAGTTTGAGTTCTCCTTTCCAATTATAGTTTAAAAATGGCACTGCAAATATCTGTTTAATAAATTAGATTAAAATGTGCTTTACTGCACTCTCATTTAATTGACTACAATCACACAGCAAGTGGATTATTAACCTTTAAGGTCATGAGATTTATATAGTTCTGATTATTGTGAAAAAAACATTGCTTTAGCTTTTCAAAGGAGTATTATACAAATGCAGCAATGCGGTAAAGCCACATTACAGCTTGTCTACCATTTTTACAGTGCTGGGGTTGGATTATAGTTATAATCCCAATTCCAATGAAGTTGGGACATTGTGTAAAACATAAATAAAAACAGAATACAATGATTTGCAAATCCTTTTCAA
>JAOTRJ010000031.1:14786897-14802989 GCA_028564905.1 Leptodoras praelongus | reverse complement strand
CTAACAAGGCCATGTCATACTGTATATTTAAAATTTCACAGTCAAAAAAATAAATAAATAAAAAGCCTAACTAACAAAAATCAAACAGAAAACTTTTAATGCAATGCAGAATTTAAATGCGATCCCGAAAGCGACGCAAAAAGATATCTGATCACAGACGTGCTTGAGGACCAAATGCACAGTGCTCACAGTGTTGACAGATTTCTTGTGGACTGATCTTGTATTTTCTCATATTCTCATGACACCCCCAGAAGTTCGTGCAAATCTAAGATTCTCTAACTGCTTTGTGTTTGCCTCGAGGCAACGGATGACAGCGCTTAACTCTGCTGACAGAAGGTGAAACCAAGCCTCTGCAACCTTGAGCACCCCCCAAGCTCCTCTCTTCACAATCTTTTTCAGTTGTCCTCCTGTGTGTGGCTGTTTTCTGCATTTCAGAACCCATCATTGTTCCTCGGGCTCCTCCGTGTTTAAAGCTATCTCGCTAAGCTTTCTGTGGGAAGTGTGGAGGATAAATGGGAGTGTGTGTGTGGTAAGACTTTGGATTTAAAGTTGCAGCTCATGAGCAAAACTATTCCAAAAACAAAAGTGTGTGTCTCTTCCTAGCTTTCAAGTTCATCATCTTTCCATATTTTCCAAAGGGTCACAGAGTTAAACTATTTCAAACTTTCAGGCAATATTTTGCTCTTCAGGTCTGCCCCACGTAATAAAAGTGCCATGTCAATGATTCTTGCGTGAAAAATGAAACAGAGGCTTCTCACAGCGTTTTATATTGGGCAGTTACACAGGCCATACCCAGTGCACATGTGGAGTCCTATTATTAGAAGATAAAATCTGAAAGACATTTATTGTAGCAATGTGTTCTGGCACAAGGACCTCCATTTAGAGCCCATGACAGCATGAGTTTATGAGGTGATATTATGAAATGACTTATGTACAAAAAGAATAAAAATACTGCTAGACTCCCAGTGCTGTATCAGAGTAAAGGAATTCGCTGGTGGTCAATGGTCAATAAACTGTCAAGTTGATTAATGAGACATCCAAGAACCTTGTGATCAGACACGTCAAAAAACCTGTCTGTTAAACTTCTCCTCCTCCTCTCCAAGCTCAAAATTAAGCACAACTCAGATGGAACCTGATGCACTCGTAACGCTTTGTCCATTTTGCTTATTAAGTGCTGAATGTGATGTGTAACAGTCTGATGGTCCAGTGCAAACACTACCTCAGGGAAAAACATGTTGGGGTGGGACAACTGGAACTGACATGACTAGACTTATTATCTTTGCCTACTATTTTAGTCAATTACTTTAATACAGCACTAGATTATTTCCACTAGCTTATACTGAAACACATCTTAGGTGAATAAGTCACTATAGACAGAGCTAACAATTATGACTGGTTATAATAAGCTTATATAAAGTATTTTGCTGGATGATTTCTAGGATTGGTTGAAGTAAATGTGAATTTCTTTTTGTGATTAACATGAACATACAGCACAGATTATTTTATATATATATATATACATACAATATATATAAATATATATATGTGTGTGTGTGTGTGTGTGTGTGTGTGTGTGTGTTAAATAACATCCTCTGTGCAGTGTGCTTTAATGATGTTCAAAAAAGGTAAACAAAGTTGTCATTACGATTCCATAGTTAACTGCAATGAACGCATTCCTTGGATTTTTTTCAAGCTGCTATGATTAGAAATAGGATTAATCAGGATCATGCTTTTTTCTGTTTCTTTTTGAAAGCCAGCTAGCTACACGGTGAGCTCAGGGATTTCAAGGTGACAGGCGATGAAGTACTGGAGGTTTATGACAGGAGGAGGAGAAGAACCATAGATCTGGTTATATAAAATCAAATGTCAGTTTCCCCTATTACTAGCATGTTATTTGATTTTTTTCCACTGGAACAGTCATACGAGTATTTCATGGTAACGATATTAATAAAGGAAGATCGCTTAATGGTAGCTTGTGCCTTAAAATCCATCCAAATCCACTCGACAGATCACATAGTGATTTTATTTAGCATATTTCCTTATCCTTCCTTGAAATTGATACCTGGCTAATACCTATTCCACTGATGAACACACACATATGGTGCAGGTACATATCATTATAGGGAGAAGCCTAAAGAATACAGCAAATTTGTTATACCATATAATCATAGATCTGGTCAAAAGTCTACAGTTTGTAGACTTGTAACACAGTAAGACGTGAGCCTTTATGGTGGGCTCTTTTACAGACCCTGAGCTGACACACACCACCTGGTGGTATAGCCTCTGAAAGAGCGCCTTATGGCTTGAGCATCCACCTCACCCTACTTGACCACAGCGATTCAGGCAGCACTCTGTTGCAAAGCCTCTGCCACCCAGACCTTTGGTCTGATAGCCTCCCAAATCAAATGCCTCTCATACAAATGGGGGAAAGAAATTTTGGCTCAGCACAGTTCCATCTGAGTTTCAGAGCTTAAACGCATAAGCAGAGTAAATTCCAGCAATGCACTCTGGGCACAAGCATAATGGTTGCTCTGTTTCCCCTGTGTAATTCCTCAAATGTTGACAAATTTATTTACCTGTCATGTTTATCCAGACACTGTATCAAAGTACAAGCAGACTTCAAGGTTCCAGGGCAGAGCTTGAGTGCGGAAAGAGATGGCTGAATGCACGTTCACGTACGTTCATACGCAAATTTGGATCTAGTTGAAGTTGGAGAGCAGGGAACTGTAAGGCTATAAACCAAACCCAATTGTAAAATCCTTTCATGATTCAGTACATGGAAGTTGTTATTATGCTGAGCAGTTGGTTTTCTGTGATTCTGCAGTCCCCACAAATAGTCATATATCTAATAACTTAATTGAAGAGAAACCTGCCCTATGTGCCTAGAAATGAGTATTTATTCAATACAAAGCCAAAATTACATTTTATCTGTCTTAATGACTTTCGGGCTTCGTAACTTCAGCATGATAAGGAATGGCATAAATATGTGAGTTTGGGAAACGGCTGGGAAGTGTGGCTTTTTCAGACTACGTGATTACTTGCAGAGGCTACTGTCTGATTCAGGAGGTGAGAAAGTTACAAGGGTGCTGACTGGTCTGAGAATAAGAAGAATGGCTGCTCTGGCACCTTTCTGTTTAGCCGGACTTTCCTTTTTTTTCCATAATCTGTAGGTGGGCTGGTGAAATGTCCTTCCTCTCCCCTCCCCACCCTCTTGCTGGTTATTTTCTTAGTTCCCCCTTACCGAGTGGAGCTTCTGATAGAGGCCACACGCGTTGCACACATAGCCTCCATTGGCATTTTTCCTCCACAGTGAGGTCTTGGTGGTCAGGCAGTTGGCACAGAAGACTCCTGATCCCCGCCGTCTCTGAAATCATAGAAGAGAGAGTGAGTGAGTGAGTGAGACTGCGGAAAGATGAACAGAACGATAAGAAGAAAAAAGAAAAAAAAAGCTAAAGAGGGACACTGTGATGGATAATCAGAGAGAGAAAAAGAGTAATCATGGGGCGTTCAGCAGCAACGTGTGATGGCCTGATAGGGAGAGACAAGCTGTCCAATCAGAACATCAGTATATGGTGTGATGGACAGAATTTATCCATAAACACTGACCTACCACAAATGTGGGCCAAGGTGTTTTTATATATTGATTGATTGTTTTATTTTTTGGTCAGTGTAGTTCTCCTCCTCTCATAAATCCAAGAGTAACTATTTATAAAATGATGAGCACATTACTCACTTGATGACTACTGGTCTTATCAGTGACAGAAACTATAAGAGAATCCCATGACCAGTTTGTGAGTCAGCCAGGACATCAAGACAGAATTATCCAGCTTATGGCCCTGTAAAACTCATTTGCTCTTATAGAATGTGGGTGATTTATTTACCTTCCGAAGGCTTGCGCAGGGACAATATTCCCTCTGCCAGAAAAATACAATGCTCCTAATTGTGCTCCGATACATTTCGAATGGAAAGCTTTCTGCAGACATAATTTTGGCGCACAGGCTGGAGAGCTTTCTTGGCAGGCAAAAGGGCACTTGATTCATCGGGTGTTTCAAAATGTATCAGTAAAAAAGTTTTGGGGAGCAGCCAGTTCCCTACAGGGCAATTTTTCCATCCAGATGTAAGCGTTATCAGAGGACCCCGCGTCAGCTAAACTAATTATGATCTTGCATTCACTGATACCTGCTCACTCTAACGGCTGACATCCGCCATTAATCACAGATATAAGCAAAGTGAAAAGAAATGAGAGTGAATGAAGGATGGTAGCCTATGTGGCCATAAAGCCGCCAAATGAGAGTAATAATTTAATAGGATGAAGATTTTTTTTTGTTAGCTATCAGCAAATGCAATGCCACTGTGACAATAGCGCTTTTCATCCAAGTAGTTTTCCCGCTCCAACTGGATCTTCATGCTTCAGGCCAGAGGCTATTTTAAAACCCCTGTCTGCTCCTTAGGGCCTTATTTCAGTAGATAAAATACACACACACTCATTCTCAGGATTATCGACTTGTCAGCTGTTTTTTGAAAAGCCACTAGACACTGACATACAGCATAAATAGCGAAAAAACAAATGTAAACCTTAATTATGAAAATGTAAAAAGCACACGCGCACCTGTGCACCAAACCTCCACGGCACACTGTCAAATCCACAATAACTCACTAGCCAGTTTGTTACAAATCAAATTACGGGTAATTTACGCCCAATCCAAAGTTCTCTTGTAACCCTGAAGCAAGAACGTATATATTTTCCCATCTCAGTGGGGTTTTTAGAGGGCCACATGCTAGCTCTGACAGGCATGCCATGATTGATTGATTTATTCTTTCCTATCCTGTTCTAGCGTTACAAGCCAAACAGAGTGTCCATCATCAGCTCAGTGGAGTTCTGTCTCTGGCCCTCTGGGTTGCTGAGCCAAATCACTCACACGTGTTGCCTCTGCCCAGTCTCTCCTCACAGTATTAGCACAGCTGCTGAGAACGTGGCTAATGTGTTCAGGCTCAGCACACAACACCCACATCTCTGCTGGCCCTATCCGTCTCACTGCTTTTGCTGTTCATTTGTCAAGGCTCCTAAAACAGGTAATGGTTAGCCTCTGATCAATCCTGCCCCAAAAAAACAGGCTCGCCAAACAAAATGAAACAAAACTCACACATTGAGAGCAAATCTAAACTCAGGGCTACATGTATGTGTGGCAGTGCAAAATGCAACTTGATGTGTATTCCAATGCAAACCACACTAACAGGGAGTCTGAAATTAAGGCCATAGCTTGCCACACACACACACACACACACACACACACACACACACACACAGTGCTCAGGACTATTGCAAGGAAGTGCAAGTATTAGTAATACCGCTGATGTGTGGCATTTGATTAGTAATTGGTCTTAATGGAGAGAATATACAGAGAATGTACAGAATATGTTGCTTTGTGTAAAAAAATAGATTGAAAAATAGACTGAATAGATAAGGAAATCTGATAAAGGTGCAGCCCAATTCGGGAGAAAACAGCACACCTGGCAACACGTCCAAACCAGCTCCAATCAGCACGCATGCTGCTAATTTATATACGACTTTTTAGCATTTGTTTCACAGCACCTTACAGCTGATATTGAGCTCTGTGGGAATTACACTGATATATCTCAGGGCCATATACTAAATATCGATGTATAGCCTTTTTTTTTTTAAATGAATGTCTGGCTGCGAATCAACAAGCTACCCACTTTACCCTTGCATAAGTAATGTGCCCAAAAACAAGCATAATATGAGCTCTAGATTTGTTAGTAGTTCAAATGCTGCTGGGGGGACGTGTGTGTGTGTGTGTGTGTGTGTGTGTGTGTGTGTGTGGTAACAAAGAAATAAAGCATTGAGTGCAAGTAGTTTCAAGCCAACAATTTCAAAATCTCACTTCCGAATGAAAAGAAAGAAATAGCTGTCTTCTGTCAAATTACTTATAATTCCAAACTTCTATTTCAATTATCATCCAGACTGCTCTGTCATCTGTAAAAACTAACATGTAGCAGGCTTCGCAAGGTTTTAATCGCTCCCTCATTTGGTCTCATAGAATATGACAAGTCAAAGAAAAAAAACCAAAACAAAACAAAAAAAAGAAACACCATAATCTCCGGGATGGTTGCAGCTGCTCTAAAGGCAAGAAGGAATGAGAGAAAGTCTTGATCGTCTCTGTTTTCCCTAAGCGCTTGGCCATTTTTCTCGCCTGCCACGTCGGTCGCTCTGCGGGGTAATGTATTGTCTCTTTTTTTATTCGTGGAGCGAGGGGCCGCCAAGCTCTCGGGCCCTGTTCCCACCCTGACCTACTTCGGTCCAGCACTGCATCTGCTCCTCATGTTGCTCTCGCTGAATGGGATCCATCATGGGCTTCCCCCGGTGCCACGCATTATCCTGCACGCTACAGCCCCGTGCTGCTGCTGCTGTGACTCCCGCCATCCATAAACACATGGATTACTGTAACAACAAGAAACCTTGGCGTGTGCCTCGCTACTCATTATACATTTCATAAAGCGTCCTGCCTCTGCCAAGGCTGAAAACGTCCATCATGTGTTTGGGGTAATTATCGGTAACACCGTAGACTTTCAGGGGTAATGTTCTTGTGCACAGCAAGTAGCAGAGCAGTGCTTGTATTGCAAAGGTAGAGTGGGCGTTAGAGGCACTTATGCAGGCAAATAGCAAAATGGGTCCACACATTTGCATCACATGCCATGATAAATAGCCATACTGCTCCTGGGTGCTTTCTGTGGGTGTAGCCTGGTGCGTTCTGTTTGGACGTGATTGATTATTAATGCCTTGCTTCGGGTGCTCCGGGGAGCCAGACTGATTTTGCTCTCATAAAAAGAACCAGAAGTAATTAGAGCCCGGACCTAATTACATCTATTTATTTAACAAACGTGTTCCCACGTTCGACTAAACTCCTGTACTGCTCCCAGGTGAAAAAGGTGGTTGGCTGCCATCACCCCTCTCTCCAACACATCAATTAAATAATTTCAACGCTATAGGAAAGGTCTTGGAGTAGCACTGATATACGGGCTAAATAAACAGTTTCTAGATTGACACTGCAGATCTGAGACAATGTAGTTTTCATAATTTATTCAACTGACTCGACATAGTTCTCTGGACAGCATATTGACGACACAGAGCAGTTTCTAGCCCCCGACACAGCAGGCTTTTCATGCGGTCAGCTCCAGAGAGCGGAACTGTATGATTAAATGTCTGAATTAATGCACAGCTGTAACACTAACAAGGAGACAGGATTCTCCACTATGATGTATACCTTTGGACCTACACTAATCAAAACAGGAGATTCGCAAATAAATCATTACAACTGTTTTAATATCCATGCTGAGGATAAGAATTTAAAAGGAAAGTTTCATATGTAAAGCCACTGAAATGAAATCGAAGTCCCTGAGGCCATCCACAGACCCTCTTACATTAAATAAACAATTATTTAATCAGCGACAAGGAAATTAGGCCAAACCCTACCGACGATTTCAGTTTCAGGAATTCTGCATCAACGTTTCGTGTGCAAGCAGCTCCATCTCGATGCTGACGGCTAACATCTGGTTACAATTCTAGGCATATCGAACCAACAAGTCCTGCTTATCCTAGTTTACACAAATCTGATGTCTATTGGTAAATTACAGCTTGACTTTCATATGGAGTTTAATATATTATTTTGATTTATCTGGCAAAGATTTATAGGATCTTAATACAAAAAGGTGGGCGGTCACATCTCAGAGAATATTTTAATTTACTCCTGCAGCTCCTGACACATTTCATGGTGCAATGAGCTCACTTTATTAAAAAAAGAACAGAAAGCAGAGCCACTCTTCATGAGCTTCGTATTATCTTAATATTTGTATCAACATATCCAGTGGCATATGCTCTCTGTTGAGAAGAAAAATCAACTGTTTATTAGTTTCACTACAATCATCCTGAAGGGGAAAAAGTCAAGAAAAGAAACAGACAGATGTTCTACTTTGACCTGGCATGCTCTCACAGCCATAGTTCAATCATTCTAATCAGCAGGCTCAGAAAGGAGAGCACTCTTTTCTGAGGCCACCCTTAACCTTTCTCACACTTTCTCCAACGTATATCGGTGAAATCAGAGATTTTGATATGTCTATGCTCTACTTGAGACAAAGACCCCTCTGATGGCATTGAAGCACAGGTGGCTGAATTAACATGAAAACAAAACACAAGAAAAACTAGAGACTATCCATTTTTTACTAATAATAGATCGTATGTTTCAACTGAGCCATTCAGGACCTGTAAAACAGTTATTATTCCTATCTATTCCGATGCATTAAAATCCTTCCTTGCTTCTGCCACTATTACAGAAAGGTTTGCGTATCCCAAAAATATCCATTACAGAACACCTGCAGTGTTCCAGTCTCTCCTTATCCATCCCAATGCTTTTTGCCTTCTGACAGTATCAATGATTTCCGTGTCCCATATCTAGGTGTCCTGTGATATATCGTACCGTTTTACATTCGGTGGCCTCAAGGACGCATCCTGTCAGCTTTCACAACAACCGGTCGGCAAACGAGTGATCGATTACCTTGCTAACCATCACTCTGGGAATGTCTGAATGTCGCAGTGGGTGACTTGAGACAACAGCTGCTGAAAACGCCTATAAAGATCAGAACATCTGTCATGACATCAGTGGCACACACTGAAGGGCTGAGATGACCACAGTAGTAGTCTGCACTAACATGTCGTACTTGTAATAGATTGATTGGATGTACAGTGGTATAGTAGGTACATTACATTTACAAGTGGACACCTATACAAATCCCAAATTTGGTTCTTCTTTAAACTGTTCACACAACGTTGGAAGCACACAATCGTACAGGATGTATTTGTACGCCGTAGAATTCATTTCCTTTCGGTGGAACTGAGGCCCAATCATGTTCCAGCATGACGATGCCCCTGTGCACAAACAAAGGTTTGTGAAAACATGTCTGAGAAGCCTGTAGTAGAAGAACTTCAGTGGCATACACAAAGCTGAACTCAACCCCTCTGAACACCTTTGGGATGAACTGGAACACATCGCTGTTGCTGCTGAATGGGCAAATTCCTACAGCCATGTTCTATTTTAAAATCTAGGGGAAAGCCTTCCCAGAAGAGTGGAAGCAGGACTAAATCTGGAATGGGACGTTTAGCAAAGCAAATATGAGTGTTATGGTCATACATTTCCTCAGATGTTTGTGTAGCATTCTTGTCTCGTACCCAGTGTTCCTGGAAAAGGCTAACATTGACAAGAATAAACTAGTAATTCAGAATCCATGAATAAATGAATGAATAAGAAAATTAATGAATGAGTTTATAATGTTCATAATGACAGTAAATTTTCCTGCTTTTATGTTAATATTTACAACTTCTTCAAAATAAGTAGTAAATTGTTGTTTCGCTATGAACTTCTACTAAATATATGTATATCCAGCCTGTGAACTGCCATGAGGTGAATTCTGGCCCACTTTGCTTTAATAGTCCACGTTGTAATACAGTGTGGAAAGGAGGACATTGCCCTGAAGGGGAAAACACAAAGGCCACTGCACACAAATATCAATGAAACTGTGTGTGTGTGGACCAGAGTAGCATTAGTGTAGAATACCCAGCATTTCAGTAGCATAACAACAGCGCCTACAAGCAGTAACAATGTGTATTCAGCACAAAACTCTACTATAAACCACACCATGCTGAAGTGGGCACAGGACTGCAGCCTATTTGCATAATATCTCATTTCAACTACTGCATATACGGTAATAAATCTCTCAGAATGCAGTCCAAAAAAATGTGAACAAAACCAGGCTGGTGCTTATTCTGATTTTCACATCTACCGAATGGCCTTTTAGTTAAGTCAGTTAAAAAATGGGTTCAATAGGGAATATCACCAGATTAACTCTAACTTCTCAGGTGGTTCTCTTTCTTCTCAGGTGTTTTTTTTTTTTCAGAAAAAAGGATGCAAAAGACATACAGAGAATATTATTGAGCCTCTTGCTCCGTAAGCAAGGGGATATTAGACAGTAATGGCCCGAAGAACACTGCTTCCTCTTGCAGGGATGCAACAGAAGTCCAGATCATGGCCTCCAAGGCCTCAGAGGAGGTAACCATACAAGCAATACAAACAAGCAATTGGTCAAACACCTTCAAAGAGCAGAGATCAGAGAGCACAAGCATAAAGAGCATACTGAACTACCAAACGGGTCTAAAGTGCAGAGGTAGGCATCATGTCCTAAAGAAATCTATAATCCAATCCTTTACAACAATGTGTTTAAGACAGCCCTCAGAAATGTCCACCCTCACAGAGATTCTGCTCAGCAGGCAGGAAAAGTGCGGCTTTGTGAAAGAAATATTATCATATCAGCATTCAGGATATACAGTTTACTTGAACATTTTTAACGGCTGTAAGTTTGGAGTTACTTCAGAGCACTGGAACTTTGCTGAACCATCATTATATGATGATGTGCTACAGGATTTTACTCTGTTACCCGGCGCTACATAGCCTGACTCCACTAATGAGCACAACAACATCTTAACACAAGAAGCAAGCCTAATTAGTGAGATCAGATGTTGCGCAACAAATACTGGAACAAATGCATCCAAATGCACTGTGCATGTTGACTGATCAAGCTGAGAAGGCAGATTTGAAAAGCTTCCTACTCAAAGAAAAAGCATGAAACAAGTATAGAATACACTCACCAACCACATTATTAGGTACCTGATCAATACAACAACTATCTAATAAACTAATCACATGACAGCAGTGCAATGTATAAACTCATGTAGATAAATATGAAGAGCTTCAGTTGTCAGTCGTGTTCATATCAAACACCATAATATGGAACAACGCCATTTCAGTCACTTGGCATGGTTGTTGGTGCCAGATGGGATGCTTCAAGTATTTCAGAAACTGCTGATCTCCTGGGATTTTCACTCAACAGTCTCTAGAGGTTATACAGAATGGGCAAAACACAAAAAAGCATCCAGGGAGCAACAGGACTGTGAGTCTGAAAGCAAAGCTGATGAGAGAGAAGGAGTCAGAGGAGAAAGGCCAGAATGATTGAAGCTGACAGAATTCTAAAAAAAAGCATCACTTTTGAATGCAACTGTTAATAACATAAGAACCTTTTTCAGCAGATGAAATACAGCAATGAAGCCACACTGTGTTCCAGGAACAGGAATCTAGGGCTACAGTGGACAGCTGAGTGACTGAGCAGTTGAAGATTTGAAAACTCCAGGTGTCCAGTGGCCATCCCAGTCTCCTGATTAAACTAATTAATCACAGACATTTTTTCATAATCTTTATAAGCCATCATTACCAAGCGTGCCAATAATTCTGGAGCTGACTGGAATAAAAGAAAGTCCTACTGCAATGCATCACAATTTTATAGGAGGAAATAATTAAAAAACGCCATCTTTTCCTTTTATATGAACTGTCTTAAAGTAGAAGAAATAAGAAACAATTAACTAGAAAATGGAGAAAGCGGGTGCTGTATAAAGTTATAAAGTTAGTAGGACACTGTGCAAGGTGTAAGGGGAAAAGAAGGGAGAGAAACAGACTTCACATATTTCCATCTATGTTAACTCTGCTCTGATTCTTTGTCATTCGATTGTCAGCACCAGCTTACATACAGCAAAATAAAAAACATTCTGTCTGGTCAAATTCATCTTTTTAAGCTCCAACTCCTACCGATCATTCCAGCTGCCTGGAGAGATGGCCTCTTCATGTCTAAAGAGATGGCCATGATCATTTAATCCTCATCGGTACAAAGTAGGAGATGGGAAATGAACGGCTGCCACTAATGATGCCTCCATGGAGCTCAGAGCCCAAGGCTCAAATAACCAAGCAGCAGTGCTGAGATGCCATTAAACCTTCTGCACAAGCAGTGCAGCAGTCTAGTGCTGGATGTGAGCATCCTGAAGTACTTAAACCACTGTCAAATGCTCATTGTAAAAGCATAGATTACACGCTCACCCTCTCGACGTATAGCATTAATCATTAAAGCCTGAAATACTGATTAGAATTGTTCTCTACACAATGATGCACAACTCCATGAGACACTCCACAAGTCATCATCTCCAATATGCTACAAAATGTACAAGACCACAGCTTTGCCCAGCAAGCCATGATGTTATATTATTTTTTTATATATATATTTTATATATTATATATTTTTTTAACCTCAAACTTTGTCTGTGGGCTCAAAGCTGCCAGCAAGAAATTGATAATGAGCTGTCTACAAGTTGCACTTGCAGAACGATGACAATTTAAATCCGACCCATCATGTTTTGTCTTGTTATTTCATACGTTACTAACAGGCTAATCCTTTAACTAGTTCAGAATGTGTGTAGTAGACACCGTCACACCAATGCAGGTAAACAAAATGCGCAATGTAAGTGATGCAACATATCAGAAACACAGGAAATCTACAGTTATAAAAGGGTCCATGCATAGCTCTTAAAAAAAATACATCAACTCCCTAGCAATTAAACCCAGTGCTTAGGTCTTAACTGTCCAACAACCTTGGATAAATAAACCTTCCACGCAAATGACTGAGGAAGTCAAGGGCTTGATCAACATAAGCTTTGCTTCATTTGGATAATTATGGGAGGTTTCAGCAAGAGGGATAATGAAGGCACTTTATTGTATTAACTCCTGGCTTGAATCACTGGATTATGGAAAAGTGGAAAGTACGTCTCTGTCAAAGAGGGCAAACACCTCAATCAATCTTCGGCACGATGAACCTAATGAGTTTTAATACAGTGCATAGACTTGATTTAGTAGGTGAATGTTCACTTTGAATAGTTCTAACTTGGACAAAGTCCACGTTGTGGCTGGCAACTTTATCAGAGGATAGCAGCACACAGGAAAAGCAAACGTTTCAAGAAATACGTGATCATGCTGTAATAAAGACTGCTAGATGATGCAAAGCACAATGAAGCAGGGGGAGAAAGGATGCCCATGCCACCCTTTACCTGACCACCAGTCAGCAAAACTAATACTGATGCAATACTGGACAAACACACAAACCTTGTCATTGTGTTGGCTCATACCAAATCCATCAGATTGTCAGTTAAAGTAAAGCAATTCTTCAGCTGCCAGCGCACTATTCATTTAATTTAACCACTTCAATTTCCTCACACATCTGTGTAAAGTGTAGTATGTGTGCTGGCCGGGGGCAGTAAACGTTCTGTGCATTAGTGACCAGACGCTGCTGTGCATTAATGTGTCCAAACAGAGCTAAGGGCGGATTACTAATTCCATCTGGTAGAGTGTTGAACTGCAGGTCCACCTTCTGCCCTCTAGCAAATTGAATGACTAGCCTGTTTCCATTTTTCCCTAACTCCAGTATCCAAAGATATGTATTTCCATTCACTGACATGCTTGGTGCAATTTCAATGGCAGAACATGTTCATTGTTGTGGCCCCCTCCCGACCCCAACCCAGTGGTAATTACACCTCCAACCCGCTGAATATAGTAGCAGTGGTCGTTTCGTTAAGGCTGCTCTTGTAAATCTTATCTCAAGAGGCAGCATGTGAAGAAGGTGGTATGCAGTGGAGTAGACTTTCTTTTTACATTTTCTTAGGAAAATGTTTTAGAAATAGTAAGGTTAATCATCTGACCTCCCTGTTGGTGAAGGATATCTGGGCAGCTAATGTAGATAGGCATGAGCTACTAAGTGGTCCATGTTTCCATCTAATATATTTGGGAGGACAGGTAGGATACAAGTTAGAAACGTGAATAATTCTTTTCAAAGACATTTTTCCAAAAATCTTAACCCAAGCAAAAGATTCCAAAGATCTCAATTTTAGAATTGCCCAACTTGATTGATTCTTGTGGTTGTTTCTCAGAGTATCTCACAAAAGGCAGCATCTTAAATTCACTAGGGATCGTTAAAACTATTTGGCATTGTCTTCATGGTGATCGGATGAGAGAAAAAATCTAACTTCTGTGCCATTCATTTTCACAAAGCGTGCAGTGTACTGTAAATAAATATATAATCCATATACGTTTCACCTGTCGAGATCTTAAAAGAGCCATGAAGCCTGGGTGCAGACAGAGTACTGCTTTGATGTGTCATCATATATGTAGTATGGGAAACTGTAGCTGTCTACTCACAAGTATAGAAAAAAAAAAAAATGCAAGGAGCTGCAACAAAATACGATAAACAAATGGCTATTTTCTCTCCAGGTCCATAGAGAGTTTATGCTCATTATACAGAAAATGAGATATGGGCTTTCATGGACAGAAGACAAGAGCATTTATGAAGGCTTTAGGCAAGCAGGAAGAGAAAGACATTGATGTGTATGCAGCACACAAGTCTATCAAAACGTGACTAGAATTCATCAGAAATAGATCTATGCAGTTCTAATTATACAAAACCTGAAGCAGGCAAACCTGTAACTCTGGCACGGTGTGTTGCAGTCAGGTGGGACCCAAACAAGTTTTTAGCTAGTGGTTCAGGTCTTCAAGTTTTACAGCATTGTGAATTCTGCTATGTTTTAGTATATTTCATCCCCAAGCCTGGTTGGATAGTGTGTTCAACAAGATGATGAGATGAACAATCTTTCAAAATCGACGGATATTTCTTCAGATTCGAATCCAACATTTGAATATAAAGGAGCTTAAAAATGGAGGAGTGGACCAAAATCTCTACACTCTCCAAGTGTCTCCAACTATTTTTTTGTTTTCTAAAAAACAAATACTGTATATAAATAAACTAAAATATACAATAAGAAGAAGAATTGGGAACAAATAACTATGAATTACATTGTTCAGGTTTCGCTATCAATATTTACACATGTATGGCTGTCAGGGCATTAGACACTGTACTATAAAAACATCTAATACCTTCAGCTTGCTGAGGCTAATAAAAATAAATTATCATCATAAAGTCAAAGCCGAAGGTAAATTGTTGAGGTTACATTGTTGAGTTTTAATGTTGAGTGGTTGAAAAGGTGGTCTCAGTGGTCAAATGAAACAATGAATCTTACAACACGGATAAATTCTGGCTGCAGGTTCTTATTTCTTATTTATGCAGACGCTGAGTATTGCCATGGTGTGTCACAAGCCCCTGTCATGAGCCTGTGTGTGCTCATGTGTGCTGTACGAGCAACTGTAGCTGCAGTCTGCTCGCAAAGCTAGAAAATATAATGCAAGGAGCTGCAACAAAATATAATAAAATGAATGATTATTTTCACTCATGGTACAGATCCACGGAGTTGGTGTTCCTTCATCACATAGAAAATGAGAAATGGGCTTATTTGGCCCAAAGCAGGAATGAATGCTCTAGGCAGACCAGAAGAGGAAGACATTGACATGCATTCGGCACACACGTCGATCAAAAGACGTGAGACGAATTCATGAAGGCTCAGAAATGATTTCTTCAGTGTCCTAATTACATGACTCCTGAAGGCAAAATCTGAAACTGGCACTTATCGATTATTCAGATGGCTGTATGTGGTCCCTACAGTTTATAGCCAAGCTTGAAATTAGTAGTGTGTTTGGTGCAGGTCTAGCAATGGAGAATGGCTAGAACGCAAACAGCAAATACGGCTATTTTATCTTAGCCTGTATTCTGAACAATTAGTTATGTCTTTTTACAGTAAAATCTAAAATCTAACTTTTTTGCAGACAGGGACTTTACTGGGACTTTAAAATAAACTTCCCCCACATAATCCTTTCAGATATCCAGTTTATTATTTAAATCTTGTCAATACTCTTTGGTCTATTGCAGATGTAGTGCTTAATTTTTCTGAAAATTCAACTGACAAAGAACATTAGGTCCCAGTTGAAATTACTTATAGGCCTATTTGCTTTTGCACACAGATAGGTCATTAATGTTATTGGTAAATGCACACAGAGATGTCATTAATGTTACTGTAAATGCGCACAGAGGACATTAGTCAAGTCAAGTCAAGTCAAGTAGTTTTTAATGCTACTGTAAATGCACACAGATGTCATTAATGTTACTGTAAATGCACATAGACATGTCATTAATGTTACTGTAAATGCAGACAGAGATGTCATTCATGTTATTCATAAATGCACACAGAGATGTCATTAATGTTATTTA
>JAOTRJ010000031.1:14745155-14760659 GCA_028564905.1 Leptodoras praelongus | reverse complement strand
CAAAAAAAGGAAAGTCAACAGAGAAAGGAGAGTGTTTTAAGAGAGGTGGGAGACAGAGTACTGGTTTGAGGTCTATGTGTAAACTTGGCAACGCCAAAATAATTCAATGCATGTCGCCATTACGAGACCAGACACCAAGCCAAATATGACATGAAGGGAAAATAACGGAAAAAAGAATGGAAAGGAAATAACGGAGCTGTCTGATGAGAGCTTGAGAAGCTTGCTTGGTTTCATGTAACCGAGCGTCTCGACACACTGAACGTGAAATTGCAGAGTCGCAAACAAGTCATTAGAGATGTTCAACACTGAAAGCCTTTCAACTGAAACTGCGGGTATGGAAGTCCCAGGCCCAGGTCACAAGTGCAACATTTCTGAGCTCTGAAAAACTGAACCCACGACCAATGATTCGCTGAATTTAAAGCACAGCATGAGCTTTTTTTCCCACTAGCCCCTTTGCAGTCCATGTGGATATGGAACCAAACAATCTTCAAATGGAGCTGATTAAGCTTCAGTGTAACAGTGCTCTGAAGACCAAAGACCAAATTCGATTTGGTTGGTGTGCCTGAGTTTTAACTTTCCTCCCAGCCAAAATGCCACAGCTCCGCCTTCAGGCTGCCCTTGTACTTTGGATATTCAGGAGCACATATATTTGTGAACAGCTTCTTTTCTTAAGATAAATACAAAATAAACACAGATCACAATTGACTAATATTTCCAGTCCATATTGAGGATTGCTTCAGCATAAGACATCAGTACAAACATGAGCGAACTTGTGCCAGGTGTCCTGTGAGGTAGGCTAGCTAGGTATGAACTGATGCCATCATAACAGTTACTGTACTTATTTAAACAGCATGGAAAAACTAACACTATTTAGCCTATTTGGTTGAAGGAGGTTTTTTGGCCTGCAGTTAAGACACAAAATTACAATTTGGCCCTTGATCATATGAGTTTCGAAATGAGTTTGATATGATACATGAGTTTTTCATCCTTGCTGAAGATAACCGTGCATGCCGATGCCTAAATACTTTTTCTGAAACTGCTAAACTGCCAATTTCCTCAGTGCTGTCCAAAAGTTTATAGTTGTTTCTTGTCTCTAGGAAGAAGTCCAGGTGCTGGAGCATACTGAGAGAAATTAATTGGTGTTGTGGGGATCAGCAAGAAAAGATGCAAGCTATTCCCTCTCACCTGCAGAGGAACAGAAGCATAGACTCTAAGGGCTGGTGATATGTTTTGTGCCTGGGGCCTGCAGTGGCAGAACATCCCTCCTTCCTTCTGGCAGCGTGTGGGTGCTGGCAGCAGCAGCATCAACTCCTGAGCTTGCTAAACAGTGGAATGAGGTGAAGGAGGTGGGAAGTGCTGGGTTGCCTTTGCACAGACCCTGCAAGAAATCGCCATCTGTCCACAACATGGCTGGGCATTCCTACCTAGGCCATTTACTCACCTGGCACTACACACCATGTATGTCATTCAGATGCAACCCCCTGACCTACACACTAGTCTAGAGGCCCTTCCTAGTTCTTGAGATTCAACACACAGGCCCATCGCCAGAGTAGCCAATCAGTGAGTTTGCCACCCTGTAGAATCCAAAGTTGACCAATTACCAGAGTGGGAGAGTGAGACCAGCCATGGTGCAGCTGGAGTGTCTTGCATACCTACTGTTTATGTCCCAAGAGCCCAGTGTAATGCTGTTTCAGCCGCAGTCCGCTAGGTAATCAAGCATTCGCCTGCTGCTAGCAACAGCTGCTGCTGTTTTTGTGTTTATTTAGAGGCCTCTGCCCCTCCTCATCCTCCCTGCTACCACCAGAGAATAGGCTCAACGCCTTACACCCTCCACTTTCAACACTGAATCTCTTCCTCCCCAAACAGTGCCTTTCATTACAGCACTCAGAAAGCTCTTTCAGCAGGGAGGAGGCACTCGGCTCTCCCTTCTCTCATGCGTTTGTTTGTGCTGTCGCACAAATCCTCAGGCCCCACCACTTGTCACTCTCATATTCTCCACACTAATAAACAAGCCACTGCTTCATTAAGATGCACATCAGGGTTCATCACCCTCCCACTGTCCCTCCTTCTTGCTTCTCTTAGCAGCATAGCAAGCATGAACTAAACACTGGGCTACAAGTAAAGTCATATGAACAACCTCTGACTTTATTCTTAAAATGCAGATATGAAAAGTAAGAGACACGGGGAGAAGGACTGGGTAATCCTGCACTGCACAAGAGGCTTACTGTGCTCATTGTGATATCTGGAGTCACATCTATGTGAGCACACCTGACCAGAGCCTACATCACAATCAAAAGCATGCAAGCAAATCTCCCTTCTAAATCAGAAAAAAGGGCTGTAAAATGCAGCAAAACTCTATTGGAGGTCACCACACATGAAGACGAGTAATCTTAATATGAGAGTGGGGACGGACCCCAGAGTCAGCTCTCAGCCAGCTCTACACCTCATACATGTCTGCACACTCACTCTTGGTCAATATGACTCAAACAGATTGTAATCGGGCCGTGCTGAAGTCTTTAAGGCCGAAGGCCAGCTCCTGACGCCTCACTGGGGAAATCTTTCAGCCCAGGATCCAGAAAATGGAAAATTCATGACTTTTTTTTTTAACTGAAAGGTCTAGTGGTCTAGGTCTTTGAGACAGAAAATCTTTTGTCATTTGATAGTCTGATGCAAATTGCTGCTGACAGGAAATCACTTCTACTGTAGCGTATATAACCCTTGCATTTCACTGACTTACAGTAGAGTAGGCTTTTGAGGCAAAAAAAAATTCTGAATTTGAAATTCAAAAGCTAAATGCATTTCCTCAGTACAGTACTGCCTTTAGGGATTTTTTTGCCATTTTTCCAACCTCATTTTTATACTCAGACGTGGCAGAGACATTACTGATTACAAGAAAGTTCATTCACACAGTTTTGTTTAACATTTATGGTTTGGAAGACAAAGAGAAACTCTAGTCAAATAAAAGAAGGCAAAATGTGAAAAGTGGATCATCCTAAGCAGAACCTGGGTGGCAACAGATACAGATACAAAACATCATGAAGAATCAGAACTTCTCTTTGACAGTCTACAGGTAAAGCTGAGAAAAGTATATGTGGGTCACGCTCCCAGACAGAGAGAAAAAATAAGCCCTTTGTTGTTTTATGGGAACCAGTTTAGCACTGCGCACTGAGCTTTAGTACAGCTTTTTAACTAGTTCAATAACAACAGGGTTATCATCACTGACTCTTTAAGGCAGTGTGAAGTAAAATGAAATGCTAATCGGATGGTTAGACAACATGGATGCAACAAACACCTGCCTTTTAGTTTTAGAGGACAATTAACCTGGCAGACAATTATTCTGAAGTTTCATGTAAACGTTTCTTTGGAACACACCTGTAACTGCCAATCAGTGTTTGGTGCGAAATTACTGAGTCAGATGTCAACTGTCCAAAAATCAGCACACACAGCAATCTGTCCAACTGTGCAATCTGCACAAGACATCCACACTATGCAGTGGACCTGAGCAAACTCACAGGGTTATTAGAGCATAGACTGTGGGCATCCTGTAGAAATGAGAAATTCACTGTTTTGGGGGGTTGCTGTTGTTGGGTGTGGTGGTTGTATGAACAGCATGCAAAGTATTTCATCATGTACACCGCGATTGTGGAAATGATCAAGTCAGATTTCACCAGCATCTTAGCCTGCACGGTAAGGCTTGCTGCATGGCTGCTATGCCAACCTACTCACTGATTCATCATTTAAAGGAAACACCTACCTAGGGAATCAAAAGAAAAATTTCCAGTAGTTTCTAGGGGAAGTTCTAATATTGCAACACTGTGATGCCCTATAATGTAAAAAAGTTTTCATAATCCTCTTTTGCAATCATAAATATGTGTGAATTAAGGAATATGGAACTTACTGATTGTTATGACGTGGCCTGGTGGTTGGGACAATCATAAAAGCTTACAATTCTAAACAAGAGCACAGACTAAGACAAGAAGAGAGAAGATCAAATGTAAATCCATCACCGTCGTCGGAGAAACTCGGGAAGAAAAGGATCGAAAGAGAGGAGAGGACATCTAATGGAAGAATGGAATCAATTATGTGCAATATGGATACAACTTCATTTTATCAAGCAGAAACAAATTAAACATTTGATCAGAGCCCACACTAAGGCTGAGATAGAGAGCATGAGGCCGAACAAGTGAACAGTAATGAGCAGGAACACTGGCTGTACAAAAACATAATTAAAAGCCAACAGGCTGTTTTGTAATGAAGAGTCTTTCAGGGAGGAATAAATAAATTAGGCCTTATTTCTTGTGTTTGGTCCTCTAAACCAGAAGCTGCATGACAGTTCTGGTTACTCATTCTACCCTAGCTCAGGCTGATACCCAGGATGTGAGTTTGGGAGAAATCAGTTTCAAAAACCCCATGAATAAATAGAGTCTTCTACAAAGAATGTTCAATGTGGAAAGTTATATGTCAAGTGAATCTGCCTGGAAAAATTCAAATCCCTTTCCCTAACATCACCATTCGCCTCTGTAATGCAGACAGAGCCAAGCCTCATCATAATATCTCTTATCTGCGTGCTTGTTACATTTTAATCCCTCGATGAGTTCAACAGAGACATTCTCATCTCACACCCGTGAAACGTCTCCAAGTCCTGGCTCCAGACCGGGTTCTTCCGGTTCTTTGGTGCAGGGCTCCTCCCTTACTGAGAACGGTTTTATAAAGTGTGATGGTGACTCACACGCTAAGTCATGGTAACTTAAAAAATATTGTGATGGACCTTAAAGCTCTTCTGAGTCCCATTAAGCCCATGCTGGCACAAAAAAAAGAATTTAAAAAATCTGATTCAACATTTCCTGAAAGCTGGAGCAGAGCCTCCACCCGTGCTCCAATGCTTTATACACTCAGCGACACGCCTCAGCTAATGACTTAACCACAAAGAGCACCACACCCGAGCCTCGCTCTTCCGGAACCATCTGGGTAGACATGCAGCATTGTGGGTAGTTCTTTTTTATACTTTCTTTTCTTTTGGATTTCCTTGTTTATGCGTTTACCTAATTGCACACAGGTACAACAATTACTACAGTCACTACATATCTCTGTAAATGGACGTTCACTGGAATTGTAATTATTACTGATACATCATACGGAATTGTTATGTAACTTTACTGACTTAGGAACTACAATGGAAAGCTATGCAGGTAAAGGAGTGACGAATGTCAGCAGGTCCAAGGATTTTAAGGGGTTAATTAATCAATAGGTATGCTCTATAGCCTAGGTTATGAGATATACAGCATATATAATGAAACAAATGTTTTATTTGGAGGTGAAAACTAATGATTATTTTAGCACTGGAAAAAAAAATCTATATTTATTATTATATACTACTATATTATATTTATTACTATATAATATTACTACATACACTAAAAAAAGTGACTGATCATCCCATTTGGGCTGGTTGCCTGCCTTTTCTCAACAAATTGGCCTTCGTTTTGAGCCAAGCCATTTTATCAGGGGACAATGGACTCTAAAGTGGAGAAAGTGGGAAGCCGAACAGGAACGGTTACTACAGGCTGTGTGTTAGAGAGTCTGACTAAAACATGGGCAAGCTCAGGGGGGCTGGACAGGGGAAGTGATGGGGAAGTGACTGGAGTTCTTCCTGAAGTTCTGTCTGACCTGAGACACTTGAACACGAGGATCATGCAGTTAGTCATGCACTCCGCGTGTTTTCCAGTTGACAATCAGACCATAGCATAGGGTCAGCTACATAGAAGGCTTTTCTGAAACTTGTCTTCACTAACCATTCTCGTGTTCAACAGATGGCAGGTTCCACAAATAGCCCCTCTATGCTGATTTTATTTAATAACACACACTGCACTTATAAAACTCTATGAACCTGACTTCACTATGACAAAGCATCTATACAGCCAGCACTAAGTCTGCAGGACTACACACTACAATACGGACCTCATCTCACCTGTTGTTCTGGTTGCACTGTTTGTAATGTTTGTATTGTTGCACTCTTTGTATTGTTTGCACTGTTTGTCCTGCACTAGGTTGCACATGTGCACTTTGTTATACTGTTTAATTATATGTTATTTTTAGTTATATGTAGCACCATATACCCTGGAGGAATGTTGTTTCATTTCACTGTGTACTATACACACTGTATATGGTTGAAATGACAATAAAATCCACTTGACTTGACTTGATAAACACACAACTTTTTTTTTTTTTAGGTACAACTTATGTCAACTTGACTTGGAGAATCTGCCACAGCTCTTCTGGAGACTTTGCTCATCACACTTACTTCTTTACTCCTTCAAAATTGTTATTTGTCTGAAAAGGGGTTTGTAATGTACTGTGCTCCTTTTCTTAATGACATACAAAGATTTTTGCGTAACATTTCATATTTTTTGTTGGAAAAGTAGCATTTAGAAATATAAAATCTTTTTGTACTGACTCAATAATGTAGAACTCAAAAAAAATATCAATAACAAAAGTTGTAACTAGAAACATAGTGCAACCTCTTTGCTAATTGGGAATTTTTGCAATTTTTTTTTTCTTTCTGAATGTGTGTTCTTAACTTTTTTAATTAAAAGTGAGAATGCATTCCATTGTACCTGAAGGTGTAGTCAAGCCGAGTGTAACACAGGGTATGGCATGAGTGACTTATGAAGGCGACCTAAGATGAAACTGTCTTGCGAATGGTGAGAGTACAGAAATTCAAGCAGTACAACATATGGTGTATGGCTGGCGACGGGAAGCAGATGATCAAAAGATGACATGTTCCCTGGTGCTGAGACGTAAATTGAGCATGTTGTGCGTTATCTAGTCTGTAACAGGAACAAGCAGTGCACAAATCAAATGCACAATGTCTAAGCAACTTGCCTTTTTCCTGTCATGTATGTCCTTTGTAAGGGCCAAAACTGTATGTATGTGTATGTTTGTTTGCCCTCTAACATTGTGCAGCATTTGTATTGGCATGTTTACTGCACTCTGGGTACCTCAATTAGGAGGACCCCACGTTGGGGGCAACACACAGTAGCAAAGAGCCTGCGCAAACAACTGACCTCACTGAAAACCAGGCAGGAACAAACTCTCCCACACACATAGAAATAGAAAGAGAGTAAGAGAAAAAGATGCTTGGGTTCCCAGCTATGTTGGGATAAATAAAATACCCAGCTCAAGGTGAGTGCTGGAGAGAATTTCCTGATTGCTGTTGTTATTGTCTGCATCCCTTAATTTCGCCAGAACAACCAGGCATTGTGTGCAGGATCAGTGTGGTTAAAGCAATCACATTTTTGAAGAAGATAAATATTCATACGTCTGTTTAGGGAAGGAATGTGGATCAAAAGGAGGAGATAAACAGATGAGCAGATGGAGAGTGTTGAAGACCTTACCCGCAGGAGTGATTGTGACTCTTCCTTGGCACTCTTGCCCTCTGTTGGGCTGGGGTAATGCTGACCTGTCTTCTCAGCTGCTGTGCCTGCTGGCGTCCCCTGCAGGTAGCCCTTAGCATCTGCACTGAGGCTGAACACAAGGCCCGGCGAGTCTCGGAGTACAGCCGCACCTTTTTGTTGCTGCTCCTGTGGGACTGAGGTGGAGCTTAGCAACCCTAGCGCAACGTGAGGGAACGGAGCAGGGCTTCCCCGCAGGACCTCTCCTACTCGCTCCTTTGGCACCCAGAGCATGCCCTGGATTTGCTGCTCTGTTCCTCCTCGGGCCTCAGGCCATGACTTCTCCTTCTCTTTCTCATCGGGGGCTTCAGTCTTGACAGCCTCGGCCGGTCTTGCCTCTGGGGGCACCAGACTGTAGAGCTTCAGGTCGCTTTTACTCTCCTCTTTAATGCGGAGAGTGGAGGGTGCGGAACAGCCGTTGGCAGGGGCAGAGCCTGGCTCGCTGGAGTCCTGACAATGAACCGAGTTGAAGTGGTCAAGCAGGGATGTGGTGTCCGCTGCCGTGAAGCTGCAGTGGCGGCACCGACAGCAGCCATGAACCCTCCTGTACACAGAAAAAGAAAAAGGGAAACAGAAAGGGCGTGAGAGACATATTTACATAATTAACATACTTAAGTAGAAGTATGTACAGTATATAAACTAATGCAGGTTCTAATGCAGGTCTTTAATGCATCAAACATCAAAAAGATAGAAAAAGAAGAGTATACAGTGTGCACAGGTTCACCTATACTGAATGCTTGAGATTGGAAAAATGGTCTTAACAGTCAAGTGTCTGTGCCCACTATAGCCTCAGATTCCTGTTCTTGGCCAACAATGTTGGAAGCCAATGAGGTCTTCTGCTCTTATAACCCACCCATCTCAATATTCAATGTGTTCTGTATTGTATTGTTACCGTAGCCTTCCAGTCAGTTCGAACCATTCCCTTGTGACCTCTCCCGTTAACAATTTTTTCCACCTGCAGAACAGCTGCTCAGTAGATGTTTTTTTTGTAACATTCTGTGTAAATTCTAGAGACTGTTGTGTGTAAATCTCCCAGGAGATCAGCTGTTTCTGAAATACCAAATCCAGCCTGTCTGGCACCAGTCATGCCATGTTCACAATAATTAAGATTTCCTCATTTCATCATGACACTCATGGGCTGTATCTGCATTACTCTGTGCATTGCACTACTGCTATATGATTGGCTGATTGGACACCTGTATGAATGTGCACATGCACAGGTGTTCCCTATAAAGTGAATGCAAGCTTATATTCTTATGCACATAAGAATGCACATAAAGATCATTCACTCCACACCAAAATCACTCAACTGAAAAAACCTTGTGCTTAGGCTCCTGCTCATCTAAGTGAGGTCTGGATTACTTTAATGCGGTATTGAAGTAGTGGCCCGCTTGCTCAGCTCTTTTCACCCGAACAATGATTCGTTGTTCTGCTTTCTTTTTAACAAATAAAGAGCAATATAATAGTGAAAAAGTGCCAAGCTATCCACAAATGTGCAGTAAGTAAATAAGCTGTACTTTACGTAAATGAGTAGGTAATATTACTCCTGGAATTCCAAATTATTTCCTTCGTGCTTGGCCTTCCTGTCTGCCATCATCCATTACAAGTCAATGCAACCAAATACTCATCTAAATTCAGCAAACAAATAAAGAAGAAAATCAAACCTGGCTTAGAAAGCTTCTGTTTATTTTACAATCACTCATTGCTATGGGTGGACTTCTGCCACTGATCAATATCTTCATATCTTGTGAATCTGGGAGCAAAGCAGCAGGGCCTGGGATGATTTCTATGTTAGGTAATGTAAGGTTTCAATATAAAAGCAATCCTTAATGCACTCCCTAGCTTGCTGAAACAAACTTTAGAAATATTAGGTTTCGTTTCCTAATAGGGCTTGGCCTAGTGGTTACCAGTAAGCATATTCAGAGTTTAAAAAAATACAAACCCTGTTTCCAAAACACTTTATAACAATGTAATAAAAACTGAAATCTGTAATTTCCTAATTCACTTGAAGCTTTATTTAAGAGAGAAAAGACAAAGACAAGAATTTCAGCATTTTCAATGATGAACATTTTGAATTCTATTTTTTAAATATATACTAATTTAGATAGTGATGACTGTAACACACTCAAAAATGTTGGGACAGAGGCGTGTTTAACACTGGGTCACATCACCTTTTCTTTTAATTATATTTTTTCATCATTTGGGTTTGGGACATCTTTTCAATAGGAGACAGATCTGGACTGCAGGCAAGCAAGTTAAGCACATAAACTCTATGTCTACAAAGCCACACTGTTGTAACTCCTGCAGAAAGAGACCTGGCTTTGTCCTGGAAAAAATATGGCATCTTGAATGCAGCACTTGTTTCTCCAAAATACCAGTATCAACACCAATGGTACCTTCACATATATGCAGATCACCCATGCCGTGGGCACTGATGCACCCCATGCCATCACAGATCGCAGGTTGTTGCACTTTTTGTTGGTAACAGTCAGGATGGACTTTTTCATCTTTAGCACATAAAATCAGACATCTGTTTTCCCCCAAAACAAGCTGAAACGTGGACTCATCTGACCACAGAAGAGTTTCCACTTTCCTTTGGTCCTCAGATGACTTCAGGCCCAGAGAACTTGTCTGCAATTCTACATAAAATTAATATACCTCTTCCTCTTTGCATAATACAATCTTGACACAGCAGTGCACTGTGTTAAGTGACACTGATTTTCCAAAGTACTCCTGAGCCCATGAGGCTAAGCCCATTCCTGTAACATGATGGTTTCTCAAACAGTACCGCCTGATAGCCATGCACATTCAGCAGCAGTTTCCACCTTTGGCATTCATGCACCGAGGTTTCCCCTGACTCCCTTAATCTTTTCATGATATTATAAACTATAGATGGTGAAAGACAAATTATTTACAGTCTTGAACTGAGAACATTACTGACTAACTGACAATTCTCTCATGAAGTTTGGCACAAAGTGGTGAACCACGACCCATCCTTGTTTGCAAACACTAAGCCTTTGGTGGATGCTACTTTTATACTTGATCTTGATAATCTCACCTGATACCAGTTAAATTCCTAACTGTGGAATCTTTTCCAGGACAGTTTTACTTGCATTACCCGTCTTCTTTTGCCTCTGCCCCTTTTAGTCTGTTACAGGGATCGCTTTCTAAATTGGTTATGTTTAACAAATAGAATACAATTGAAAACACTGAAAATCTTTTCTTGTCTTTTATCTGTTAAATAAAGTTTGTATAACTATAACATAAATATAACTACATAAATATAACAGAAAATAAATATAAAAATACATATAAATAATGAATAAATTGAAAATGATACTCACAGCCATTTGTTGCTGACTAATGATGGCCTTTACATTTATTTCTGAATCAAAATTTTTTGGATTAAGTATCTTTTCCTTAACTCAAATCAGTTTACGTGTTATTTATTTGTTTCTATTTAGAACTAAGGAGAGGTAGGCAAATGCAATAAATGATTTGCTGTATCTTAATGGAATATGTAGATAAGCATGACTGGAGGAAGCCTGAAGTGCAGAATCATTACAGATTTAAAAATCACATATATGCATCGTCATCTGTGACAGATTAAACATTAAGAACAATACCATTATGAACTATTACAAAAAGAAGCTTTTTTCATCCCAGACTCTAGACGTCTGACAATTGTCCTACAGCAAAAAAGTTCCAGTCTAATTGTTTACTTTTTGGTACATAAACGTGAAACATTTCCAAAATGGAGTGGCAGTAGATTAGTTTTAAATACTGTATGCACTTACAGTTGATTTCATCTGGCTAAAAGGATGCGGCAGAGATAGAAATACAAAGGCCCCTTGGAAGGCAGAACTCAAAGTCTGCCTGCTATGAAAGAGCATGAAAGATAGATAAAGAGATGGAGAGTATCGCAATCCAGCTAAAAGCTCCTCAGATAGTCAATACAGGGAGAAGCAGGCCAAGTGCACACTTCTGGAGCTGGCTACTCAGCATCAGGCCTGAAAGATGCCTCATTCAGTGGGCTGGGATGGAGTGGGGGGGGTTCCACATTGAGATATGACTGATGTGATAGGGTTTGAATGGACAATGACTGAGACCTGTTATCCAGGAATGTTGCTTTTGCAGTCAAAAAGACAGTGAGAAGGGCGGGGATGGAAAGAGAGGGAACTGAACAGCCATGGCACTTCATCGCAGTTCAGTATTAAATGAGAGGAGGGAGGAAAACTGCTTGTCATCTGTGCTGCTGCCCACCCTTCCCAACATGCAGAGTGAAAATTGGCTCTGCTAAGACAACAAGGTTACATCCACACCAATACCGTCTAGACAAGCTTTTCAGCTCCGTATTAGAAATAATCTCCGTCCATACTAATGCATCTGAACGTGCATATCTGACAAATATTCACTTACACTGAGCATTGGTGTACCAGTATAATCTGGACACCTCTAGACACAGGAATTCACTCAAATACCAGCTTGCGTTATGAGTATATAGGCAGATATAGCATTATAAAGGGCATTATGCAACATCACAACAGCTGCTATCAAAGACAAGTCAGCAATGCTTGTAATTCCTTATCAACATTGCATTCATCTCTGGTAGTTGAGCCTGATGTGTTTGATTTCTTCCAGAAAATTGTCACACGACAAGAGGATGAACGTGGTCGTCTGCATCATCAGCTCCACACGTCCCCCACGACCGCGGAGTTTTAAATCGAAAATGAGTCTGGCAGCTTTTCTAAAGGCACTGGTTAAAAGGGTTTGAAAACTCTGGCACAAGCACATCAGCTCCCAGCTCTACCATATACTATAAACTGTATTCTATACAGTCATCAGTAAACCTGGACTAGAAGCTCACCTGGCTTTCAGCAAATACCACAGGCGCACATTCTCACACATTCCCTCACTCTAAAACACATATAAAAACACCTTTATACACACATGAATCAAAGAGAACAGACAGATGTTCACCATATGTGCATGTTGCACATGTACACGTTACTTGCCTTCAGCCTGGGCAACATTTAAGCTACAAAAAAGTTATTCATTACATTTTCTTTCCCCTAACCTACCTAGCTGTCATCACTCACATACTCAATTACAACGTTACAGGAACAAAGAAAAAAAAAAAAAGAAAAGAAAAAAAAGTCAGGTCTGTATTCTACTCACGTTTGCCTAAGGAACTTTATTACAGTCAGCTCTGAGCGCACATCCTACAACAGAGCGCATCGCTGGTTTTACATGCACACCCATTTCATTACGCTGTAAAAATGTAGCTGCTCCCGTATTTGTGCGTTTTGCACAAAGTGCAGCCTGCTTCCAGCATAATTCAGTCTCCTCGCTTAACCCCGCTGACAGGAAACACAAATATTTTCCCTGACCCCCAAATTCAGAATTGATCGCTCACTGAGCTGGAGGGAGACAATATGCATATATATGTGTGTGTGTGTGTGTGTGTGTGTGTGTGTGTGTGTTTGTGTGTGTGGCTCGAAAACAGTCTCATTAGGGTCAGCTAGCTGACGTAGACCTTGCAGTCACCAGTACTGCTATTAAGGACATTAAAGGCACATTAGTTGGAGCAGATGACTACGAAATCTGCCGTTCTGCTCTGAAAGACCACGCACTGAATTAAGCCGTTCATTGAATTAAAACTAGGACTAAAAAAAAATGAATTCAGAACATGAATCATATTTTACGTAATTAACTTGTCATGTACATTCGCTTCTTCTTGTTTCTTTTGTTTATTTGCGCTGCTCTTTTAACAGCGTTTTTCCAGCAGGAAAATGACAATTTACTTCTCTACAATTTAATTACTCCAGCCTGGTGGTAATCCTCTAATTTAACTGGGGTTTACGTGCACTGTCATTCCTAACTTAATATAACAAATTAGATTAAAAGCGAGTACATTAACCGGGGTGAATAAGTTTAGACGTCCTAGACTGAATGCATATTTAATATATAGTGGGTCCAAAAAAAAATCAGGATGCAGTGAGACTAACAAGAAGCACTATAATCTACCCTTTCATCCACCGTTAATGCCATTTTCACCAGTAAGGAATAAATATAACATGGTTAGAACATGGTTGCTCTGGATTTTAAGAAAGGCTTATAATTAAAACGTGTGAAAGTATGAAAGTAATGATGGCCTATACATTTATTTCTGAAACAAAATTTATTAATGACATCAAATCGGAAACAAAATGACCAAAAATTCATTTATTATTCAGTTAGAACTAAGGAGATGAAGGCAACAAGTGCCTCATATTATATTTGTGGAAAAACATTATATATGTTACTTATATGTTTGTGCCCTCATCCAAGTACTACCACATTTTTAATGGTAAAAGTGAGATGGTATTTTTAAAGCAATAACTAATCAGCAACTGTGGATGTCTCACACGCACACCCACACCCTCACCCACACACACTCAAACACACTCACTCACCCACACACAAACAAACAAACAAACACACACACACCCACCCACCCCTTTTCTTACTGTCCTTGTGAGGACCTTCTACTTATATATTCCTAAATGCAGCTACACCATTACCCTAACCTTTCGACTCCTTTAGATATTTTTTTAAATGTCAGAAATTCCTCCCCGCACTCCTTTAATGTCAGTCACACTTTCTCCTCACACTCTGCCAGCCATCTTTCTTCATCTTGCCTCTTCAGTGTTTCTGTCAGCCTTTAATGTTTCTGAGGGAAGGAGCTGAGGTACAAACAGTGTGACTGAACAAACCCTGCCAACGCTCAGCAACCTAACCGTCTAAAGCACCTGGGAAACAGCTGCTCCCATCTGTTTTAAAACACTGTTCAAGTGGGTGTGCACTGAAGCAAGGGTGATGCTAACAACTTCAACACTATCGTTTTTTGGTGCAATGCAATCGAAGACACTTGCACAAAAAAAAAAAAAAAACAAGTGCTGCATCAAAACTCTGATCTAATTGGCATGGGGGAAAAAACATCTCTAAAGCAATATCCACACCAATACCAGTACTGAGTGGCAGTAATTAGAGCTTTTGAAAATGAAAACCCCTTTAGCTACGCTCTCGTGCACTCATTGAATACTGCCATTTTACAGGACAGGGGTGGAGTGGGCAGCACACGGCCCACTGAATCACAGCAGTGTGACTGGCCCTATCCACATGACATCACACAGGAAATGGAAAGCTGGGCACAGCACGAGTCACCCGCCTGCCCATCCTCCTTAAAGAAAGAGAAAGAACTAGAAGAGTTGACAGGTGGCTTCTTTAAAGCTGCGCCATCTTTAAATATAAGGGGACGATTTATGCTCAAACGCGTTTGGAAAAGTACTAGAGGGAAAAGAACGTTCTATAACTGTTACGCTAGTGTCTGGAGCCGGGTCGATGGTGGAAACGGAGCAACACAACATAAAGCAAAACTGGAATCCCTGGCAAAGTGGTGTTGTAAAAGAGGAATAAATCTACCGTTATTGGAAATGAATCATCACACGCATGAACGATAATGTATTAGAAAGAGTGTGTTAATCGACTGTAAACCTGCCTTGCAGAGGAAACTAGGTCAGATAACATCACAGCAATTTGACAAGATGTTTCATCTAACAATAAACAAGCACATCTTGTTTTATATTTAATCTTATGGAACTTCCATGAAATAAGTTAGTTCCCCTTATTACTTAGCAGCTCTAAATAGCCGTTCCTTCACCGACCTCTCTTTTCTACTCCATTGCATAATGACTCCTTCCATAAATGATATCTAAACCTCTCCTGATAGAACGCATCACCATATCAATGAGTAAACGGGTCTCTGTGTGAAACAACTCGCAATCATTCTATTATGTAGAAGATCTGAAATACAAGTCCATGTGAATATGTCATGAGATAAACATACAGATTTATGTTACAGGTGGAACTGCTCTCAGAGCCAGGCTGTTATAGGAAATGAATCTTCTGATTCAACAGCTCGACATGTCTGAGAATTATACCACTGCATAAGTAGCAAAAAAAAGTGGAGCTAAGTAGCTCCAGCTTTAACATGAACGATACATGAACGTTA
>JAOTRJ010000031.1:14725254-14738859 GCA_028564905.1 Leptodoras praelongus | reverse complement strand
TGCCGGCTGGGCACCGGCTCCCCCGTGACCCCGTAACTGGGAATAAGCGGTATAGAAAATGACTGACTGACTGACAATAAATCTGAAAAAAAAAAAATTTATAAGTGATACAAATTTCTAAACATTAACAAAAAATTATATTTTACTGCTACTACTACTACTGATAATAATAATAATAATAATAATAATGTTTATTATTGTTGTTGTAATTATTATTAGATCATGTTTGTCAGTGTTCAGTGGCAGAGAGATGGACCTTTAGCCTCACATGCTCTGTAAAATTTCACCTTCAGTGTGAAGACTGCATCACACACCACTGTGCACGCCCCTGTATAGTCTTCTTATTACTAGCAGCTGTAGGGCTATATGTTTAGGAGATGATTAAACAAATCGCTGCACCTGTACTTCCTGACAGGCTTCTGTTCCAAACATTCGCATACATCACAGCTGTGCGAGAGCTGCGGACTCGATCTGATGTTTGGATTCAGTCCACGAGCACATCCACTGCATTATTAATGTATTCATTTTGAACCAGGTGAGCCATGAGCAGGAGCATTTTACTCTCTTTTGTGAGAAAATGAGTTTGCTCCTATATGTAAATGCAGCTAGCCTCATGTTTTTAGTTCTGTTCAGTCAAAGGTAACCAACAGCATGTAAAAAAAAATGAAAGATGATTGCAGCAAATGCTAATAGCTGTGCTTTTTGAGACGCTTTTAGAACATCTGCATAGGAGAAATGCCAGAAAATGGACTTTGGGGCAAACAACACATAAAATCACATAAAGAGTGACTGATCGTACACTCCTGAGAGGGGCACGGAGCACATTCAGCCCTGCAGGAGGGTCTCTCCTTGTTCATTATTGTAACACTAGCTAATCCAGGACATGTGTTCACCGAGACAGACTAGAACAGTTAGCGCTCTCTTCCAGACACGCCGCACTGCGAGCAGTGCTTCGCTGCAGAGGAAGCCCATATTAGGTTTGACTCAGTCTGACTGGTATCCGTCGTAAAAAGAAGGAGCGCTTTCATTTAAAATGGAAGAAAATTGCATCACGAATCATATTCGGTGAACACTGCAAACAAGCTGAGAGAAGACTGGTGGCGTTTTTCTGGGTGAAAAACTGAAAACATGAAAAGACTTACACAGAGGAACCACAATATGTCCCAGAAGCATTCATGTTTCAGGGATGTATTTATCGACAGGTCATGACCTAATCTTCCCTGCACAATACACAAAGCTCACAGCAGGCAAACAGGCCTTAATACTGAAGTTCATCATCAACTGGAAATCAAATAATAACCAACTGAATAGAGTGCCACTTAAGATATTAATCTGGAATTAGATTTTATTACTTTAATAATAAAACCTAAATTAATACTTTTTGTCATGTCTTCAGTAAATTTTTTAAAAAGCATTAAAGTACTTCGTTTGTTTTTCTCCATGCCTACTTCTTACTGCTTCTGTGTTCTGTATGTATTCTTACTACTTATGAAACTTGCTACTTATGCAAGTATCTAATGAAACTGTACTGATGCTATAATGTCACAGTCTTATTGCAAATTTGAGACTGTCTTTTTTATTTTACATAAGAAAAAATATACATATAAATAAACCAGATTAATTTCCCAGACATTTAATTTTAATTCTCCTGTTAATTTGTGTTTATCCTAAACATGCATCCATTGTGCATGAATGCAAGTAAGAAATACAATAATCAGAAAATTTATTTTTTGCCTTCTTGCTTACTAAATTTCCTAGACTGCTTAAAAACAGGATCTTAATTTATATGAAAAAATATAAATATTGGAGAAAAACTAAGGTTTTCTATCTAGAAATATATGTTTAAAAGAAATACAATAAAAGTATATTTAGCATTTAGATCATTTCTGGTAATCCAAAAGAAAGAAAGAAATGTGGGGAAAAGTCTGGCCTGCTTCAGAAGCGGAGTAACATTAAAGTCATTACGGCCCGTTGGATGGAGCCGCTGCCAAACGGGCCCGGCATGGCGAAGGCCAAGCGCCACCCTACGGCTCATTCTGTAGGAACAGTGGAGTTAAATATGCCAGTCAAACAGTAAACACGACATTGGTGAAGTGGAGAGCAAAACCACAGTGAAAGCTGGGCAGATAAATAGCTATGACATCTGTTCATTACCCATCGTTTAAAATAAATTGACTCTCCTGTTTTTACTGGCTCCCCTTGCCCGACTTCCCTACGCTCTTTTTCCCCTCTTTTCATTGGCTAAATGAGAATTCGCAGTCATTGATATTACAGCATGGAAAATTCCATTCGGCATGAATACTGAATAAAGATTTATTATTCCTTTTTTAAAGGTTTACACAGTATAATGACAATTTGTGAACCTGGAAATTGAACAGAAAAAAAGAAGACAGAGGCATTTAAGGAACAAAACAGAGCTTTTCTGGTTCTTGAAAGTATTTATGAAGATGAAATAAGCTTCGACAGCTTCTGCTTGTAATTTTAACTTGCCTCGGTAGATAAGACCATAATTACTATACTCATAAAATACATCATGCATATACGTTTAACAGCAGTCGACAGTTTTTGAACTGTATATTGTTGAACAGTGAGGATTTTTATTTTGGTTTTGTTTTGTGGGTTGTTTTCAGAGGAAATTCTGTTATTCTGCTGTAACAGGGTCAGTGTGTTTGTTCCGTGTTTTATTTTAAAAGCGCATTAGGCAGTGATTACCTGAACATCGTAGGTGCCATTGAGTAGCGTGGCTCTGGGCGAGCCCGGGTCAGCGGTGACGCCTGGGTTCCGGCTGCCGTCTTTGCCCTGGCTTTGACTTTGAAACTGCGGCATGTTGTGCAGAGCAAGGATCCTGCTGTCAAGCTCAGCGTCGTGCCTTGTGCGGTTGTGCAAGCCCAAGTGGTACTTGCGGAAATGCTTGATGAGGTCGGCCGGGTCGTTGCCGTAGTAGCCGTACCCGCAGATGTTGCACTTAAAGTCCTGTAGCTTGGGAGAGGAGGAGGACGAAGAGGAAGAGGAAGGCGGGGGAGCTCCACTCTCAGCTCTTGGAGGGCTTGAGGCCTCGTCACTAGGCCTGTGTGGCTGAAGTGGGTGGAGAGGGAGCCGAGGGAGCTCAGGCCTGTCCTCCCCCTCTATGTGAAGGCTTTCGGAACCGTGCGGCACTAGAGGACTGTGGGTAGGATCTCTTTCCTCACCATTGCTGGCGCAGCTCTGCACAATGACGCACCCCTCTGGCCCCCTGCGCAATGACAAATGTCTCTGTGTGTCCACTCCACCCTTAATGGCTTCACCCTCTCCATCAGGACTTTGGCCACGGTCTGATCGTGTAGGGGAGGCATCGGTGTTTTCCGCTTGCTGATAATGAAAGCCAGGAGTGTCTGGTTTGACGGAGCTTGGGGAGCCTGGCTCTGACCGCTCCTCTGGTACCGAGGCCTCACTGCCTGCTGCCTCGCCACTCTCCGGACCCGCAGCCTCCGCTACCGCCGCCGCTTCACCTTCGTCTTCCTCACCACCGAAGCTTCTCAAAGGGGGATTCTTTTTCCGCACCATATCTGAAAGCCAGCAAGAGACGGAGTGCAAAAATTAAATGACGTTTAAAGCAAAACAATTACCATATGGCCGTTGGCACATTTTTATGGTCAGCGGCGCCTGTTGTCCACATTCAATAGTCTCAATATAACCTTCTTGACTGTTCTTTCATTACCCCCAAAAAAATGCCTGAAAGAAGTGATTTGCTTACAGTGTGCCTTCCAATCTGTCTTCCAACTCAGCCCTCTAATATCAGTGACTCTGGCAGACGCCAGGCTTTGTTGATGATATTTTAATGAATAAAATGTGTTCGTTCGTGTCATGGATTTGGCATAAAGGGCACACATTTTACCCAGTGTACCAAGTCACCCAGATCTATGGAAGAAAAAAATATATATACACACATAATTTATAACCTAGCTTGTGAAAATAAAGTACCAGCAGCATTCCCTGAGCTCACAGGCACATGTTTGCTCCCTGAAGGTTAAATTCTGCTCAGAAATTCTCATTAAACAAACTTTTCTTTGACATAAACTACACTGAAACAAATTGTCTAACAGATTTATTATGCATGCAACTGAACACCACTTAGCATTTAGTTCTTGTTATATGTATATATATATATGTGTGTGTGTGTGGGTGTGTTGCTTAGTTTCTCTCAATCTCATGATTTAACTAATTTGGGACCAGTCTCATTTCTTCAGAAAACGATATAGAGCAATTTCCTAATTTAGGCTGTAAAGCAAATGGGCATTAAATAAAGCAATTTATGTTTGCTAGAGAGGCAACGCCTTAACCAGGGCTGTGTTAATAGGAGCCTTAGGAAAATCTAATCTCAACCAACAGCTCATAAATTTCACCACACCCCTATCTATCATTCCATCGCCAATTCTTTTCACAATTCTTACTTCGACATGAGATGTGATAAAGTCAAAACACACACACACACACAGACATACATACAGTACATCAGCAGTGCTTTTATTAAAATTGATTTATGGGAGATATCAGGCTGAAGGTTGAAGCCTTTCTTGTTTCTGTAGTCACAAGATCACATTCCTAAAGCTTCCAAACTGCACATTATTAGTGGCATGGCACAAAGCATCATATTAAAGCAATGTCTGCAGGGCAAGATAAACCCACTTTAGTGACATGATGACTGATCTAAAGTGAGCGCCAGTGGTGAGAATGCTGCGCATAAACAGAAGCTTCATTCCAGCTCGTCCTGGAAAAGCATGGCTCGTTTTCTTTCTTTTTTTCATTTCAATAAACTCTTGATCAGTGTAAGCTCGTGCAAAATTTATACAGCGACTTTAATCAAATATCAGAGGAGAACTCCTTTAAACCATTGTTTATTACCTGAATCAAAAGCTCTTTCTTTCTCATTACCTCCCCCCTCTCGCTCACACACTCGCACTCTTTTTCATTTTAAAAAAGAACTTAGGCATATGTGGGTTCATCAGACCAGGTGATTTACCATAAAATGTCTTCGCTTGAAAAGAAAAAAAATGCAATCTTTGATATGCACAAGGTAATGACATTAAAACTCCAGGGGGAAAAGTAAGACAATGGCGTTCCAATCCCCCGTCAAAAGACAGGATGATCTACTTTTATAGCAATAGCTTGCAGGCGATCGTGTCCCAGTCAATTCAGATCACTGGCTCCCTTTTGAGTTCTTGCCCCTTACATTATTCCGCTCCTCATCTGTTACTCTGCCTTTCTCTCAGTAATATGAAAAAAAAAAAAAGAAAAAAAGGGAACAATTGATTTTCTTAATTAAAAAAAGAGCGCCTGAATCAGCAGTGGGTTTATTAGAAGTAGAACTCTGCTAATTCAGTCCAGTGACGAGTCACAACTCACTGAAAGGTGCCCTGAGAGACAGAAAAGCACCAGCGAGTACCGACAGCTGTTTCTACCGTGCCCGGGTGTTTAGGATTGGGCAAAGAAGAACAGTCAACAAACAGGAAGGGGACACCGGCATGCTAAGCTCTGTGGAGGCGCTAGAAAACAAGGCAGGAATAAAGACCCGCCCGTGCAGTGACAGGCTTTTCATCGATGCTCTAAGTGACAGGGTGAAGAGAGACGCTCTTGCTGGATTTCTTTCGTTTACCAAAGGCGTGCACGCCCATCAAACCTCACAATGAGGCGAGTCGATGTTCGTACTGTCAAAAGCTCGGATGTTGAGATCAACGAGCTTGAAGTATTTTCTGACTCAGAGTCATACTTTGGTGCTCATGTCACATAAACAAAAGAAAACAAGGACTGTTGTATTTGTAAAACAGCTCAGAAATTTAGGCGGCAGATGAATAATTATGTTACGCACACAAATCTTTGTACCTAACTAGCTAGAAATGTACAGTTCTTCTAGGAGGTTCTGAAACCAGAAACAGAACAGAACAGAACAGGATGTACTCTTGTGGGTTTTTTCTCCGTAATTAAGAACTATTACTTTTGGAAAGAATACAAACGCAGGTAAGCAATAATAAGTAGTAAAACACTTTGGGACTTGCTGTTAATATAAAAGAATCACCTTCAGGTCTGTGGTGTCACAGCGGCCCTTTCCTTTCCTTGATTAGTTTCCCAGTTCGTCCGGAAGCGTTTTATTCAACAGCAGCACCTTTTCATTTATAAAAGAATGACTCAACATATTTGTTTTCATTTATAGTTATCACTCATTATAAGAACAGATAGTTCCAGCTGACTGGACAAGAGGCACTCCATGTGTGCTGATATCAGAGCACAACAACATTATACACGTGTGTTCTATTAACTCTTAATTAATCCACATTAACGATCATTATCTATCTTTTATTATAAGACGCTTATAAGATTCTAAAACTCTGTACTGCATAGATAAACAGATTTCCACAAGCAACTTTTGACTTAAATGGATTCAATTTCATTTATTAAATTATTAGTTGATTTCCTCAGCAACAGCACACCTACACAGAGCAACGAAAATGTTTGCGCAGGAAAATGTTTGTGTGTTGCTTGGCAACAGTCTACTCCCAGTCCAGTTGCAGATCTATTTGTGCTGGTGGATCCAAATAAATGATTATATAAACAAACAAATCGTAATCCGTCACTGCTTATTACTGTTAACTAATAAAGGGTGCTTGTAGAACGGTTAAAAGCCATATCACAGTTGAGCTTGTGCTGTTATACAGATCAGCAAGATCAGCAAGGACGTGCTTACGTTCAGCCTGCGACCGAATCACGGCCGTGCTGATGTTCAGTGATCTCAGCTCTCCCTCTTGTGCAATACTGCTTAATTTTAGCATTCACTTTCACTTAAAGCTTGTCCTGTCCTCAATTCTTAGACTGAAGCGATTTGTTACAAAGCACCGACACTGGAGACTCCTTTCATAAATATTGTTACCTCTCCTCACAGGACGTTTCACTGGACCAACAATGAGACAGAATTTTTAACATATTCTTGATTATATTATATAGAGTATCCACCATTAATATGCGCATTACCGTAATACTGTAGTGCTCCATAAAGTTTTGCACCCTGTGTCATCCATGTCAACTACTTTTAAATTTAGACCTAAATGAACAACATATGAGACAAAGACGAGCGCGTTACCGACGGCCGCCCGGATCCTGGACAATAACTCACATGTACATGCTCTACTCTGCATGACATCTCACAGGAGCTGACATCTTCCCCGGGTACCACAGCCAGAATCCTGACATGCTGGCAATATATCTTGCTAAGATCATCCAGGCTCACTGAACTCATCTGCTTTCTTTCTCTGAGCCCATAGGTCCAAGCAGACACACAGAGAGCCGGAGAAGGCTGCTGTAAACACAGCGATGTGCATGAACGCCTGTGTACATAAACACTCTGAACGTTACAGCATTCTTTCGCAATCGAGCAATTTAGCGTGGCTCTAAATAGACTTGCTTGTATGTTTTAATCAGCGAGCCTGAATTATCGGCCTGGTACATCCAAAACGCAAGACCTCTATACGAAGTGTGTGAAATCTGCGGAAGTCTGATTTAGGTCTATTAACATGGTGTGTATTTTTGTTGCCTTCTCTCTACGGTTTTCTTGCCTCAGGAGGATCAAACATGAATACATATCCCAAAACAACCTGGAGAACCCCAGGGAGTGGGAAAGTCTGCTTGAAGCAGTTATTAACAAGAATGTCTAGCAGAAGTACATTTCACACAACACGCACACGCAGACTTTGTCTTGCTATGCTTGCAGGGACCTTCCATTGACACAATTATTACTGCAGCTCATTATTGCTAGGCATAACTCTAACCCTAACCTTAACCTCAGTAATGAAAAGGTACATTTTTGGCTCTTTTATTTTTTAGTAGAACAACCAAAAAAAACTCTTCCCTCATGGAGATCAGACAAATGTCACCACAAGGTCAAAATGATCAGATATTCCTATCCTTGTGGGGATTTTTGTCTCCCCGCAAAGACATAAGAACATGCCCAGCCAAACATCCGCCTACCCACCCACACACACACACACACACACACACACACACACGCACGCACGCACGCACACTGCAGAAACTTTGCTGTCATGATCAGTCAGGCAGAGAATTGGTTCCCCAGACTTGCTGGATGATCGGACTCACTTTGCATCTTTTATTTACTGGTGTCACTCACTTATTTGCGAGGTCATAAACTACACTTTCCATAACCTTGCTGTGTGACCCATGCTGTAAGTAAGGTCTAATCCTTAATAACCCGATAATTTAAAACGGATTGTTGTCTTTCGGGTGAGACAGCATGCGGCATCGCTAAGACATTAGCTCATTGGTTTAAGACGCCGCGATATTCACTGATCTGGTGTGTTATATGAACCGATCTTAAAAATTCATTCCGAACGCGACAGACGTTCTGCTTTCTCCCTTAAAACTACAGTGCGCTGCACGGCACACATGGCCAGTGTCCCCCTCTCGAGTTAGTCTAGCATACCATGTGAGTGCGGTCACGTCTAAGAGCGCGTTGTCGTAAAAACGTTCCCCCCGATTCCACCTTGCATCGTCTCTCTTGTTATTCCACCCATCTTTCATGATGTAACTGCCACGGAGTCTGCGGTAGAACAGGACCCGAGCGCCCCAATCTGTCTCCCTCTGGTGTTTAATCTCATTTGGAACATTAGGAATAAATCACATTAGTGTCTCAGTAGTAATGCTACGAGCATGTGTAGGGTCTATGGAAAACACATAGGCCCAATCCTAGATAAACGGGCTGCAATTCATTATCATTAAGCCAAATGTCAAGAGGACGAATCTGGCTATGACTCAGTCTCCCCTCCTCCCTGCGCATAAAACAGGATAATCACTATGCCTTAACGCTGCATCTGTACACCGCAAGTGCTCGCTTTGTCTTAGAGCATTACAGATGATTGCTCAGTCCCGTAAGACCTTTTTCCTGTCCACTTACACACTTTATTAATCATGCTGATGAAGTGGCTAGGTTAGTTTCTTAAAAGCTAGGGGGGGGGGGGTGTCCAGACAAATACATACATAAACACTGGTTTACATTCAAAACAAAAATCCGCCACAAGGAAAACACACTTCTCCTAGAAAAAGAATTCTCCTAGTTACAGTGCAGACATTTTCCTCAGATATTCTCCTTGTTAGCTCAGTCAGTAATACAAAGACCCATTTGCGTAGAAATACAAACATATCCTCCCACTGTAATTGGAATAGCAGGTTGTACACAATTTACACAAATTACACAGTACACAAATTGCACCCGGAACACAAATGGTAAGATATACGTGTTATTACACATACTGTACATACACTCAGCTTGGTAAAAACAAGAAAAGATTTAAGAAGCGTTCTTGTATGATGAAATTCTCACAGCTGCAGTACAAAATAATGAATAAATAAAAATATCTCATAACAAATGACTTAAAAGTAGCCCCAAAAACGTGTGTATTGGAAAAGAAAGACATGCGTTTCTCCTTTTTCTCAGCCATTTCTAACTTACAGACAGAATCCGCTCAATAATTCCCTCTTACACTTTGTTTGGAGAAATTTATCGGACTTTATTTGACAAATGAGATCTCGACCAACCGTGTCATTATTCACAGTCTAGTCTGTGATGCTCCTCAGAGTGAGCGCGGGGCAGCACGAGTCCTGCCCTAGTGCACTTCTAACCATAAATTCCCATTTTAGAATGCTAGGTGCAATAATAAATCAGAATTTTCTTAGTAAATAATAATAATAAGTCGTAATTTCATTAGTAAATTTCGACTGGAGTGCCTCCTGAAGCCGGATTCGGACTCGGAAGTCGGAACAATAAGTGAATAAGCTCTAATTATATACTGTGTATTCACACAACAAAATACAATGAAAAACAAGCATGCCTGTCACTCTCTGATTTTGCCAGAAGTTCAAAGAAAGTCCAGAAGTCCTGCCTGCAACATGCATGAGCAGCAAGAATAGTTTATGTTATTTTTTTTATAGCTCATATTATGTACACGGTGCTGTTCTATTCCAATTAAATAAATGTAAAATACAGAACTTAAACAACTATATTTATATTAACCATTTACTAAATTATAGTATTACTTTAATTGCTACTCTACTATTACAGAAAATAGTATTTACAATTTACTGTCTGTTTTACTACAATATCTAGAGAGATCCTGACTCAGCAAAAATATTGATTATTATTATTATTAATAATAATAATAATAATAATGATCTCATTAAACAAAAAGTTAAAATCTACAGGTGTTGAAAGTTTGTTTTATGACAAAATAAACGATCAACTGGTTTTCACCATAACCATGCGTTCTTGTTGATAAACAGTTTTAGAACAGATTTATCAGATGCATCTCTCTGCTAATACTCCAGCTCGGTCTCTCACTGAAAACACTGTGTGTTCTTTGTGCCTTAAAATGTTTACGTGTGAGCGGTACAAACCGCTTGGCTTGTGTGTTGCGGATATTGTGCTTGCATGTGGCAGAACTGAGGACTGTCTTCTGTGCCTTCTTTCTTATTTTATGGTGTTTTGAGCTCAGCCTCATAAGTGTTCTGTAGTTGTCTGTATTCTGAAAGAGCAAGCACAACAAATGTTTTCCTGGACACATCCATCTTGGTTTTCCGACTCCTCGTACTGGAAGTCGGTTACCTCGGGTGTGAAGTCATACCCAGCTCCAACCTCTGAGGTGAATTAAATGCAGCATAACTGTATGGATCTATGTGGGGTAGTGAGTGAGCTGCACTGCATTTGCACAAAGCAAGCAAATTACGTGAACATCGGCTTATCTGTCAAAAAGCAGCAATTATTTGTTGGTCAGTCAAAAGAACTAATTAGTACTTGACCTGAATATTAAATGTATGGGCTTGTGAACGAGGACGTTATGATGATTAATGATTAACATACACAAAAACATACAAGTTTTTAAAGGTTTATATATATATATATAATATCTGGTGCCCCTGTGGACGAGCTGCTGCTGGTGAGGACTGACTAAAGACCTCCATTATTGTGGGTGCCAAGTATGACAATAATTTAAACTCAGGTAGCTTATTAAACTTAACCACACTCAATTATTCAACTTCTGAATTTCATTCAAGTTTATGCAAAGTAGTTTTCTTAATCATAACATGAAATTATAATTATTAGGTAATTATTTATTTAGAATTCACATGCATGCTGCATACTAAACACTACTTTTTGTCCGCCTGCCTTCTGCTACATTTATCGCTACTGAGGCCTTACTACAAAGGATATCCATGCACTTTCTTGACTGCTTATACAACAGCGCATGTTCAGTACCGTGGCAGCTTCTGCAATCTGCACTAGAGATCTGGAAATCTAATAAGCAATGGAGAAGTATGTGTCTAATGTAAACAAGCACTGAGAAGATACATTTTCACTTTACAGCCTCTTTGGAGACCAAAATAATCCCAGGACTTTTACTTGACAGGCCTGCAGGGAGACGGCTCTCCTCAAATGCACGGAAGGAAAGACAGGCACGGATCAACACAGAGAGCCTGGACGTTGTAGAAGAGCCTATGCAAATCCCCTCCCATTCACACACAGAGCATGGAAGAATAAATCCAGCCCTGCCAGTGCAACACTAAGGCCTTTGAAGGAGGCTCGGTCTGCCAAAATCTGTCTCCACACAGGCGTTCTGACTCACCAATCTGCACAACACCCAATGTTCCACGCATTCAAAAATCCCTCCAAGAAGGAAAAATACACTCTGATGAAGACTCTGAGAAAAGATAATACTAGGTTTGTTGCTGAATGTATACATGTGTATAGACGTATAGATTGGATTTATTATTGCATAGCTAAATAAGAGAAATGAAGCCATACATGAAAAAAGGCTAAACATATGCCAAAGAGAACTGCACTAACAAGCCAGAGGTGATACGTACTTCAATAATCCTGACTGAGGCGTGAAATAGAAGTCTGATGGGTCGGGTCAAACTTTCAAAAAGTCTGCACCAGGCAATATCTTTTAGCTTTGACACATTGACTGCCTGCCTACATGCTTCTTCCTCCTCTTGTCTGTTTTTTTTTTTTTTCCCAAACCTCACACACCCTTGAGAGTTGAGAGAGTAGAGAGAACTAAAAGCCTGCAGGGTATGATTGGGAATTCATTCCTGTGTTTTTTGTGTTGGAAAGGTCCACCGTTGAATGTCTGCCTCTCTCTCTCTCTCTCACACACAGAGAGACAAATGCAAGGAGGTTGGGTAGAAGCAGATGATAAGCCCACACACTTTAATAATCAGGTCTGTGACAGTACAAGGCCCATCGCTCTTAAACTGTACACGACATGATCACGCACAGGGAGGGGAGAGAATGGGAGAGCGAGGGAGATTAAGAGAGTGGGAGCTTATGGAGAAGGGAGGGAGGAGGGAATGGCATGACAAAAAAATAAAAGAGCTTTTTTTTCCCCATAATTCTACATACCACTGTTTTTCCCTTCATCCTTCCATGAGTGTAAAAAGATACCAAGCTCAATAAGAACAGGCTGTGACAAACTCTCTTTCTGTGACTTTTTATGTGGCATGTCATCAAGCCCAATGCAAAAAACAGCTCTCTCTCTTTCTCTCTCCCTCTGTCTCTGTCTCTGTGCACGCATCACACAAACAAGTTCATGTTTATTCATGAGCACACATGTTCACATCAGAGAGTCAATGGTAAGAACAGTGCCTTTAGTCGAATGAGCTAGACAAAGCCCTGTGTCCTGATAAAAAGTGATATATAGTCTTCCTAAAACACTCAGGAACTAAAACGTCCAGACCTCCTCACTCAATTTTAACGAAATGGTTTCCACTGAGCCAACACTTGCGAGACCAGACAATCAGGAACTATACAGTGTACACAGCAACACTGATTTTATATATATATTTTTTTAATCTAGCAGGACAATCAATTAAATTAAACCAATCAATTAAATGAATCATCAGTAGTTTTATTTAGTTGAAGGAGGAAATGGTTCACTCTTTCATCTTTGGAAACATACAATCACTCACTTCTTTCTCTCCGAGGTGTGCGAGATCTCAGGCCACACAGGCATTGCGCAGAGCAGAAATGAATCTCGTAACACATTTCACAAGTCCGGCGTGAGAAAGTGACAACCACAACATCGCAAAAATACAGACAAGTGCGAAGTTACTGTGCATCAGTGTGATTTCCACCTGAAGCCATTGTCCAAAATCACTGGCTATTCTAAAAAAAAAAAAAAAAAAAAAAAGTAAATAAATAAATAAAAAGAAATTTTGCCTCACAAATCCTCACATCAAAATCATTTCGCATTCGAGGGAGAAAGTTTCCTCGGCAGTTTGCTCACACCGGCAACAATGCGGCCCTTTCATTCTGCACGTGACGTCAGCTGTACTAGTCACCTCATTCTCCCGCTCCTTCACAACTACCTGTCTAATTCACGAGTTCAAAGTCTAGCTGTAATTAAAGACAGTTTTCTACTGGCCTCTATTCTAAGCACCCCCCCTAGCATGGGTCATTCCTCATGTGCTGCTAGCCCAATAACTGCCCTCCAGTTAGAGAAGAGCGAGGTTAGTGGACATTGAGGGTGGGAGGGGGGTGTTTGTTCTTCTGTCTCTATAGGGAATTAA
>JAOTRJ010000031.1:14709920-14725018 GCA_028564905.1 Leptodoras praelongus | reverse complement strand
GAAAGATAAAGCTCAAAGAGACACTGAACTTGATTCGAGCTATTCCACCGATTTTATTATGTAAAAAACAAGAGGCACACTTAAACTACACGACTAGTCCATAGCATCGCTGTCTATAAACAGTGTATCCGCATTCTTCATGTTTAATCGAACGCTTTTAAGAATTTTTTCTATTTAATTTACACCCCTGTTTGCGATTTAAGATTTAAAAACTCTTTTATGGCATAGTGAATGGAATCATTTAAAGCAGCGCTCTTCATCAGGCACTTTTCACTCTAAATCTTCTGCATACCCATGTGTTTTCGTGTATGCTAGCTCAACAGGAGGTAGCTAATATTAGCCTTGGTTTTTCAAAAAAGGAGACAGACAAGAGAGAAAGACAGCGAGAAGGAGAGAGAAGGAGAGACGCGATGTCAAATGTCTTCAAGACAAAATCGAATATTTTAAATGACACCAGGTTAAAAAAATGTTTACTGCCTTTAGTTTAATTCTGGCCATTGTAAGTATAATACAGTATAATAATTTCCGACTCAAAAACAGCGTGTGTACGTAAAAAAGATTAAATACTCAAGGTTTTTTTTTTCCTCGTCTCTTTTTTAAAATATATTCCATTACTCAGGAGGGTAATTCCATTACATATGTGAAACTCTTTAACGCTGCTGTCCCTAACTAAAAATACCAGCATTTAGCAACAGGAAAAAGGCTGATGTGAAGGCTGGTTGCTCAATATGCTGCCCTGTGCTGTTGATGTTCTAGCACTTCTGCTTGGACACTTCCATTCCCCCACTTAGCCTCTGATCCCAGCTGGCGCTGGAGTGATGAGGGCTGTGAACTTTTCTGTGAAGCACCTTCACACACTTAAAGGTAGCCCTGCAAGCAGGACAACAGATTTCAGCTCCTCCTTTCAACCTCACAAGTACAACAGTTATGACTAGTTTTATTATTAATGAATGAATTAGTTTGTGTGTTTTTATTTGTTTGTTTATTTTCTTCACCTCTTTATCATTCCTAGCCAGGAACGGATGGCCAGCATGCCGAGATTTTCGGGTTTCCGAGATGACGAGGGGAAACATGAAAATTTGAGAACGTTATTGAAAACAAAAGGTCAAAATCACATTCGTTCTCCTGCCTGTGGTGCAAAGTTTTTCCTACAATTCATAGCGAAGTGTTGCAGCTACAGTGTGAAACCGACAGCAAACCACAGACTCTGATGCATTTCCCCTCTGAGTAAAAGTCACACAGCGTTGCGACACAGCTATAGTTTCTCTAAAGGAGACACTGTCACCTTGCTCTCAGCAGTTTTCAACAAAACACAGATGATAAGCAGACAAAAGGGTAGAACCTGTGTACTGAATAAGACAGGGATCCGAACATCTTGGAGACGATTTCTTAAATGGGCTTTAATGGTAACCAGTAAAGATGCATTTTATTATTTGAGTATTTTTCCAGCCAGGTCCTCTGACTAAAGCTAATAGGATTTTTCTGATAAACTCACAGAAAGCCCTAGTTTCATTATCATATATCAAATAAACATGCAAGTCATATTAAAATCTTCTATAAATCCGTTTAAGGTACATTTCTAGATACATGAGCAGCATTGCAACACTGCAATTGTATCTATACTAAGTGAAAAACAACTTGTGGTTGGTTTTTATTTTCCATAAACATTGATTTTTTTTTTTTTTTTTCCTTCGCTCATTTTTTTTTTTGTTTCCATTTCCAATACATACCGGTATCAAAGCTCTGATCCTGATCTGATACGGACATCCTCTTTGTAGCCAAGCCGATTCTCTGCAAGCTTCTGTTGCCAAGAAATGCAAAACGTCAGGGGCGGAATAGCGGAGTGATTTAAGACAAGTTGTATCCTGTGTTCATGTTCGAATTCGATGTCACGTCATGTTAAATAAAGCGTTGCTGCTGTAAATATGTTGGTGGACCAGCCTAGAAAATAAGCCAGGCCAATATCAGCCTTGATACAGTGAATTAGCACAGCCTTATTTAATTACACACAGTCATCTCTCTATTCTCTTTATTATTTAGCTACATTTATATGTACTAGGTAACCCGGGATCCGGGTGAAATTATCTTCTATTCGCTGCATATGCTTATTAGATAAGGGGTAACATAATGGCTTTCTGGAAGCTGCACTACATTCCCAATATAATGCCATTTCCATATCCAGCCATAGGAAGAGCGTAAATCGAATAATCCCTTTTGTAAATTAAATACACAGACGTCAGATATTTTTTCAAATTATTAGACACTTTTATATAAATATATCTATATATAAATTCAAAAATGCATATAGCATGCCATATAGCAATATGAGGCAGTCCCATTTCCATATATCAAGCAAGCATCTGCTAGAATATGGCCAAAACACATTTCGAGAGATTTCTTCATGTAAGAAATCTAACTCGCAGTGAGGAAAACCGTAAGCTTGCTTTCCCCAGTAAAGTAGAAGTAAGCTGTTTTTAAAGCAGCGTTCTTCACCATTTAACTCAGAGCAGCAGAATTCCCAAGAGACGCAGCTGAACGGACAGGGTGTCTGTGAGTGAGTGCGTTCGTGTGTGTGTGTTCGTGCGTATGAGTGAGTAGTGATAACGACTGGTGTCAGTGTGAGCTAATTTGCTCTCTTTTGCCTCTGTGTTCTCAAGCTTTCCCCACTGTGATTAGATCTTCGGTGTCGCAACGTGGTAGTGGGAAAAATTAGGCCTGCGACTACTCAACTATGATATTTGTATAGTATCCCACTCACAGCATGGAGTTCTTTAAAGTTGCTTATGAAATAATATAACAAATCAAATGAAATTGATTGTTCATCACGTCTAATGTCCTCTCAAGACTGGTGCAGATTTAGATAAGATTTACCAGATTTTTTTTTTTACTGGACTTACTTTAAACACTGTGGCTTTTAGCAAACGCTCTGCAACACATCCACTGGCAGATTTTCGGCACAGATAAGTCAAAAGAAATACTCTAAAAGAGAAGACACTTGCCTTGTTATCGGATACGGGCGTGCTAAACATCCAGTCCACCCCAGCCTGTATGGCTTCTCCTGTGTGTAAGATCTTGTTTTGTTTTGTTTATCACTGTGAACCTCTCTAACACCCTCACACCACATGCAGACCAGTGCACCTCAAACACCTTTTCACTGAAAAAAAAACCCAAAAAACAAATGCAGCATAAAAGTTGAGAAATTTCAAAGAAGCTGTTCAGCGTTTTCACGGCGTAAAAGGGCTTCCCACTGGTTTTACAAGATTCCAGTATTTGCTTTGTGCAAAGATTCTCCTTTCATATGCCATGTAGCCCTAGGACTGATTAGTCATCCTAGCATGTTTGATAAAACAGCCACACCCTGAGCTATACCATCTATAATAGCTGTAACAACAAAGCACACGAGTGTCTTGCTTATCATGGGAACAACCTGAGTCATACGCCCAATCTCGGTTACACTCGACAGCTCAGCCTGCTGTTTTCTTAGCAGCTTTCTTTTTCCATACCCTTACTTAATCATTCGTAATCGCACAGGCTCAGTGTGAGATGCTGGAATTTCTACTTGATTGCTGAGAAAGAGAAAAGAAATCACCTTCCTTTTATCAATCAAATACATAAAGAATCACATTTATGTCTTCAGAGATTCGTGGCTAATGAGGAAAAGAAAATGTACTCTGGGTCACAGCTAACATCACCTCAATATCTGCCTAGCAGATGGACAGGGACACACAGGCTTTCTTCCAAAAGCAGATTTCTCATCCCCCTGCTGCCACACACACACACACACACACGTACACACACGTACACACATTCACACACAGACACACACAGACACACACATATACACACACACACACACACACACGTACACACAGGCATGTACACACATACACACACACACAGATACACACAGACACGTATACATATACACACACACACACACACACACAGATACACACAGACATGTACACACATACACATACACACACAAACACTTTAGCACTATTATGACTTAATCGCCCAATATGCAGTATTATGTAACAACAGCCTTGCACATTTCGGTCACTTTTCTTAGTTTTATTTTGTCATGTTTGTTTTATAATGATGATTCATATCTCAGACAGCATAATTACTGTTTACAAGTAAACACATGCCATCAACTATGCATGAGAGGAAGCACTGGTTAAAATTAAATTATTCCAGAAGTAATGAGAAACGTGTTTGCATGCGTGTGTGTGTGAGAGAGAGTGTTTGTGTAAAAGCCATTTGGGTCTGTACCATGCCTCTTAGTGAATGGAGCTCTCCAGGCTCGGGACATCAGCACCAACTCATCAATATGAGACTAATGGTAATATTATAGCACGATCCTTATGCCTACATCAACACCCTGCTCTTGACACGACTGCCTCGCACCCGGGCAATCTGTATGCTGCAGTTGCACGAGTGCTCCGGGCCCGCGTTGCTGATTTACTGCATGGCTCAACTCTCTGGGAAATTGGTGTGGATTTGAGCAGCTGCTCAGAACCAGAACAGACCACAGAAAGCAAATTTGGCCCCAAGAGCTCAAGCTTATGTTTTAGCCTGATGTGACCAACACATATAATAAGTTGAGTGAAATAAAAAAGGCCAGAAAATGACTTTTATGGGTGTGTGACCAGGGAAAGTTCGCCCGCACACTCTAAGTTGCAGTTCGCAAGGTGAAATCTTGCTGATCATTTGGCAGCAGTGACAGGGAGCTGAAAGGAATCAGTGTTGTATTGTCTATGCATTCTTTCCATCCTGGTGTCACCGGCTAGCTCCTCCACCGTCCAACTGTCCACTTAAAACCTCCCCCGCTGGCAAAAGCTGCACCGAGGCAGCACTTAAAGCCATTTGGCTCTGATTCGGGTCGGGCCCGTCCGCCTTGAAATGTACAAGCCCTGACGTATAAATAAGAACAATATCAGATAAGTCTTGCAGGAAGCCTATAAACATTTACATTCCCTTTCAAGTGCTGTTTATGGATATTTTATCTGCTATCTGGAAGTTAAGGACACAGTGAAGAAAAGGCCGGGGACTGCGGGCGGAATCTGAGGCGAGCGGTGAATCATAAAGGCAGCGGGACCTGACAGGCCCCTGGGTCCGTTGACCATAATAGGTGCTGACTGTGGCGAGCACCATGGCCGGGGGACCGGCTCTGGGCTCTGCTCCGTGGCCCATAACTCTTCAACGGGGAGAGGAGGGGAGGGAGGTCCGCCAAGCTCCTTGTTCACCATCTAGCACCCCCCAACCCCCCCGACAGAGACGAAGTGCAGCCTGCAGGGTTCAGACCAGGAGACGGGAATTGGCCTGTTCAACACTCCACACTTGTGTTTTACAAAGCAGAGTATCCGTAGCCTTCTTGTCCTCCAGGCTGATGCCTATCTGATGGCTATGAGAAGATGGAAAGGACTATAGTTGGCTAGCTGTAGGTCTGCGAGAGCTTAGAAAGAGTAAGTCAAAATATTTTTTTTGCATCTCACTAAAATAAACCAACAGAAACACCTCATTCCAGTTGATGTCCTATAACATAACAAATCAAGGCACTTGTAACCACAATCACAGTAGAAAAAGAAAACAGTGTCATATTATGTTAGAAAGAAGGGCTACTCTCCTGTTAAACCTTTATCTGATCCCCTTAATCAGCCAAGCAATGCGGTCTTTACGGCAAGCTGAACCATTGTTTAACACAATCACTGTTGTCTCATCCATGTTGTAACAACACCTACATTTGTGAATTGCCCTCCTTGTAAAAGGGAAACATTTGATAGCCTCAGGAGAAGGGGGCCAGGGATTGGAAGCCTCTGGGGCTTCGGTTAAATAAATGGGGAGATCTTTACAGGTCCTTGTTTCCTTTTGCCAAAGACGCAACCTGGATACATGACACTCTCCTCAGTTTACTATTCAAAAAAAGTTCACACCAGGGCTTACACCGCCAGGTCCCTAAGCACAGCAGAAAAGAGGGAATGCAGATATCCCGACCAGTGACTTTCTTGTCAAGGTGATTGCTTGGTCACGATATCATTGAAAGGAAGGTCTTTGCTACAAGCAAAACAAGCCGCATCTTTTTAGAAAACCAGAAAGTTTAAACCAAATTGGCGGTTACACAGTGCAGTGGGCACAGTGTGGGTTCTGAGCCATGAACCAGCAGCGCAGTGGACGCTGCACAGACATCACTCAGAGTGTGAAAAATGAGGTTTAGAGTGTTAAAATTATATTTTATTTTAGCAAATATAAAAAAATACAGGGTGTGGAAAAAAAACAGCACATTATTCACTCTGCCAGAGCCGGTGATGAAGACGTTGATTAATGCAGCTTGGCTTTTTAAATAAACAACCCCTGAGTATGTGGTGTGCGCCATTACCCCTCCATTTAGCCTGGGTCGATTCACAACGTTTTGTTTTTGCAGCTCTGCTGTGTCCAGCCCCCCTCTTCTAGTTCTATAGCCCCTTTTCACAGCCCTTTTTCCACCACCATATGCTGCAGGCCTCACGGAAACAATCCACTAAAAACAACAGGGCTGCAGTCAACCATTGCGCCGCAATGAATTGCTCCTTTATCTTGCATTCTATCAGCGGCCCAGGATCATTTTTATGTTCTCTATCTAATTATGTTATTTGGACAGTGGGGTGATTTGGAATTAGGAGGAGAAGGTGGCTTGCATGGAGGGAGAACATGGGCATAACTGGCTGGCAGATGCAGCCTTCTCCTATTTCATCTTCAGCATATCCAACCAGTCTTCACTCCTGTCACAACCTTCATATTTACTTCACTTCCTGCACCTTCAGCCCACTCCCAAGTAAACTAAAGAATACCCTCTAGCTCATTAAGCGTGCTGACAACTGACGACTCTCAGTCCTGACAGCTTAGCCGGTTACCTAAAAACCAATGTTCAAACTTGATACAGATGAAAGTGGACTTTCACATCCAAAACACAATGCAAGTTGACAGCTTGCTACACTATTATTTTCCGACATTCGCCTATTTATCATACGTTTATATAAGTTGTCGTTTTCAATGGTACTGCTTAACACAAACCATAAACCTAGCCCGGAAATACCATAAAATCTCAGCTACTTCACGAACCAATTGAGGACTTTGAAAACTTGTTTTTTAAATGAATTTTACAGCATTGTTCTCTCAATATGCTGTCACTGCATAGAATACAATAGGTACATAAAGGGACACTTCGAACACATAGAGCACTTAGAGCTTGTACAGATCAAGGTTACAGACAACATGATCGGTACACAAAAGTGTTCTAAAGCATATAAAAAAAATACTGAAATAAATACCTGGCTGTGGAATACAGCTCAAAGGACAAAAAAAAGGCAAATATGCAGTGCTGTCTATATATATATGTATATAAAATCCTCAAATCCTGAACCAGGAATACAAAAAGTTTAAAAATGGCTCAATACTTACAGAAATATATTTCAGACCAAGAAGATGCAGGGACAGATATTGACTTAAACATTTTTATGATTATTTCGAGAAACCTCTTCATAACATTTTTGTACATAAGGCAACTTTACTTTTCAAATAAAACTTCAAATAAATAAACTGATAGCAATGAAGTCTTTAAGGAAAATGAAATTTCACACTGCCTTAAACGTGAATTGCTTCTCGCAGCTTGTGAAAAAGCGTTAACATCGGAACAAAAACAAGCAGTGATTGACAGGAAAAATATCAAAGATTTTCTGCTTGACAATTGAAAAAAGCACAATGCTATTCAACAGGACATACCAGGGGCCTCTAAGCCTTCATCTTAGTAGTTAAAGATGTCAGGTCACCTTTGACCCTAGAGCCTTTGTGGGACTGCGTGAGCGAGAGATCCATGGAGGGTTAATCCTGATATTCCCTCTCTGATTCCCTCGCAAGACTTTTTTAAAAAAGCATCTGCTATAGCACATTTCCTAGTCAGGACCACGAGAAATAATTGCAAGCGTAAAAAGCACGATTTTTATTTCGAAGGCCGGTCTGGAAAAGAAATGGCATGTGTTTAACATTACACTAATCTGCTGAAATCGCATGGCACATCAGTCGAAGCCTCTATTTCTGCAGCGTTAACAAAGTGAGGATCTCGTAATCGCCGCTCATTACAGGGTGTTTAATATGCACGTCCGCACCGGAGAAAACCAGTCAACTATGACCCTTTTTTCATATTGCTTTACTTAGAACCAGCCTTGGTTAAAAATTCAGACCACAAACTATGTGACCATTTAGAGAGCTCTGAGAATCTTATTACTGGTTTCCGATTTTGCTCATTGTTTTTTGTATCATTAGATAAACTATAGCAAGAAACATGTGTATAAAAGCCAACAGGAAAAAAAAAACTATACTTAAATTGACAATGACAATGACTTTTACACCAGTGGACTTTTGGGGACAGTCTGCAACTGGGCTTCAAGTTTATGCCAATTCATTTTAATTAAATAGCTAAAAAGGCAGGCAAACACAAGTCCACTTCCAAATGGAGAAAAATAGCAAGAAAAAAAAAAAAAAAAAAAGAGTCACGTGCTAGATATGCATGTCAATGCATGTCACATCATTAAAACTAATGACAGCAAGGCGCCACTTTGTGTTTCACTGTACAGAGACGAATCTGTCAATAATAACGTCACATGTAGGTTTGTCATGATTTTCACAGGTCGTATTAAATGCCATGCTATCCAAACAGTTTTTACACTTCTGGAAACAGTGTGTCCGCAGATTAGACTGGAAACTCAGACAGGCTTCGGTGACCTATAACACTGCATCTGACTGAAAACAAAAACATGATTGAAAGTAAAAATAATCTATTCAGGATCTGTTTGCTTATAAACATGACTGGATAGAAATAACAGTGAGAAATTTCGTGAAACCTGGAGAAGTTCACGTGGGAGTTTAGTGAAATAAAAGAACAGTTTCTGGTTGGTTCCTGCCATAACTCACATGCGTTTGAGTCGCTAATACAGAATGAGACACGCGGTGTAAAATTCCTGTACTTTCCTGGCATGTAATGATGCATGTACATACCTCTGTTGAGCATTGGGTTAGAGCATTATCAGCACCACATCCACGGGAGGCAGATTTCAGAGTTGGCAGAACATCCAAAGCTCTTGCCCTGCCTCTGAGATATCCTTTATTCCACGTCCATACTGCTTTCCAATTTATTCCATTGTTTCCATTAACGTGAGCAGAGTTCACTTTTGGCGTCCTGGCTCCACATTCGGTTCTCACAAAACGTAGTGTCCTTCCTTTGCGTCCTCTTCAGGGGTTCTCACAGATGATCCTGGATGAGAGTTGAGGCCACATCACACTGCTCTCTCTTCTCAATTATTGCAAAGCCTGACTCCAAACACACAGACACAAATACAGATTAGATGATAAATACAACACACACACACAGTCTCTTCATCAGTGACTAATATTTTACTGTATGCTTATTGTTCATTATACTATAAACACACACATACAACTCTTCTACTCCTACACAACTACGGAAAAGAAAATCTGAGCGGCCTACCGTAAGGATTACCATATGACAGGCAAACAGAGAACAACAACTTTGGATAAACTCAAAGAGCATCGCTGTGATAAATGCAACACAGAGACCGCAATAAACATCCAGAGAGCGCGGGCGGTTGTGTATGGCGTAGTCAGGCATCCTCGCAGCAGGTTCCGTGAATGGGAGCTCTGACAGAACAGGCCCTCTGGCCGACCAAATTGGAAACAGGAAAACAAACATTCTCAAGGAAAACTCCTCCAGTCCTCCCTCCAACTCCTCCTTCGCTCCGACTCATTCTGTCCGACCTGTCTTGAACAATGTAGAAGCCTATGCTATAGCCACAACACAAGCCTCCAGACCACACAGATGGAAAAGGAACACTCGACCACAAAGGCAAGAGGAGGGAAGGTGGGGGGGGGGGGGTGTAAGAGAAAGAGAGAGGAAAGAAAAACTGAGCAGTAAGGGAACACACACCATTGCTGAACGAAAGAAAGCGGAGAAGGCTAAACTGACTCATCGCTGTTCCAGAAGAGCCGAAGCCGTGCATCGTAGCGGCGCGGATTTCACTACAGCAGAGGCAGGCAGATAGGAGCAGGTACTTCTAGAAGTTTCCCAAAGTTACAAAGAAGTTTCCCGGACGATCAGCCAGAGCGGAGCGGAGCAGAGCCAGTTCACGCGGGGCGCTTCTCAAATCCACTCTCAAAGAGAAACGGTATTGAAAACGAGTCCGTTACAAACTACCCAATACAGAGCCATTGTACTCCTAACACTGCTGGGGTCTGATTTACAACTTTCACCCATTAGATACACACAACACATACCGATGCTGGTTTTTAACAGCACCAGAGCAGAATGATCACAAACAAAACATTACTATATTCACTATTATTTTGATAATAATGCATATCATGTAAAGGAACTACAGTGATAACAAAATCTTCACTAAGCAAAGCTGTTACTGGATTCAAAATGAGACAGCTGCTTTTATCTCTCCCCCCCCTGCCCCCAAAAAAATATATATATTCTCAGTGTAATAAAATAATTGAGAACTCAAAACACAGTGATAAGGATCAGGACTTCAATTAAAACACACCCATAATACGAAATATAGAAGTGAAAATAATACACCACCAGAAAAATTCCCCAAATCAGCAACCTAGCGAAAAAATGACTACATTTCCTAACTCTAAACTAATTCTGTGCAACTCAAAACATTGCTACATTCCAAAAAAAGGCCATAAATATATTTAGATTCGATTTTATTACAAAAAGTAAACTGCTTTAATTCATCAGCAAAGCTGATAAAACTCCAACATCAGTCTCAGAGGGAACAGTCACCTGCCGAGGCACCTGTACAGACCGAAAGGTCACGATGACGATGATGATGATGATGATCCCTGCTGCCAAATATCAACACCAACACCGCTCTCAATGTCACCTCGCACCTCAGATCAAATAAATGAAATAACCGACTTTGGCTCGAGTCCGTATTTCCCGACAGCAAACAATCGTCTAACCCCAAAACAAACTGTACGTTACTTCAGTTACAGAAAACGCCAACTTAAGTCAACAGCGTGTCTCGCAGACACAAAACGTTATTAATAAACAGAAAATAACAATTAATGACAAATAAAGCTCCCTCAAACTATGACTCATGTTCTTTAAACACTAAAAGAAAGATATGACTCAAATGTGTATTTTTTTTTTTAAGTTGTAATCTTAGAAACCACAGAGCACTGGTATTTCTCCGTACACATCAGTTTGCAAGACATTTACCGAAAATCAAGTTTCCGTTATCTGCTATCTGAGTATCCTAACCACAGCATACCGAGGTTTAAATTATCACAGGGAAAAAAAAGGATGTGCTATAAAAGCAGCGATGATTCATCCTGGTTTCGATGCAAATTTTTTTTGCAATCGGTTATTGTAGTGGTTTCTGTTTGAAATCACTGATCGTTTAGAAACAGCGTATATAAAACCCCAAGCTGTATTAACAAGCTCTTAATATTCAGAAAGGATTCCATCCTTCCAAGAGAATGCCATCAAGACCCCTTTTCGATCAACTGAGTGCAAACGTTCGTATATATACACACCACTCTATCAGCAGTTCATCTGTAATAACTTTGCATAAGTCATCTTTCATTACACAAATGAAAAATGTGTTAATTATTAAACACATAACACATAATAGCCACTTACAAATCCATTCACACAAGGAGGAAAAAAAAAAAAAAACACTAGATTAATGAGATTAATCAGTATTTTCTCCATCACTGTCAAGACTGAAACTTAGCAAGCCAATTGTACGTTTCATTAAAAAAAAAAAAAACTCAAACCCTTCTTTCTCTCACCAGGCTTCTCATTCAGCAGCACACACACATGAATCTGCAGGGAAGAGACAAGAGTGTGAGGCTCATCTTGCTGTGATAAGAAGCCAGTCCAAAAAAGAAGTTGTGCGAACTCAAAAGCCGCGTAGAACAAATGCAAGCCCCCCCGCTGGTGCTTTCTCCAAACGCCGAGGCCCAAATTCATCTGTCAGCCGTAAAGTTCTCCGCTATACAGCGCTGATCTATTGCATCCCGCCCAAAAGGGCTCACAGATGCGCAGCCATTTACATTTCAAATCTACCTCGACCGTTTTCAATCACTTCAAACACTTCTTATCAGACAACTCACACAGATCTTTTTTTTCCCCCTCCACTTTCAAAAAGGCAAGCTGCTCCAATAAACGGATCTGAACTCGTCCAGCCGATCATCAAGGACAAAATATCCACAATAGGATATTTGAAAAGACATGAACCTCAAAACGGGGGAAAAAACAGTGTGAGAATAGGATATGACTTGTGTTACAAAAGTTCTCTCGGGGCTTAAACATCACACCAGCTGAACTAGCAAAAAAAAGAAAAAAAAAAAGAATTGTTTTAATGTAAGATTCACACACACAAACACACACACAAACACATTATGTGAAGCTGGCACAGCTGTGACTGCAGAACAATACCGATGACACAGCAGCAGATCCTCGCTGACGCTATCTGAAACTTTTGTTTACAGTTGTGAGTCTCTCTTCTCCTCTCTGAATGATGAGCGCCGTTGCTTTTCACGGGCCTTTGTCATTAAGAAACTTTCACTGACAAGAAAGCAGCCTTGCAGCAGGCCGACGGCGCATCATTTCCAGACCGCCCCAGACTGGCCGCTTTCTCGGCTTACAGGAAACAGCCCGAGCCGTCTACTGGAAGCAGCCTGGGAATTTTGTGTCACGACAATCAGATGTCGTGGCTTCTGCTGTCTGATTTAAAGTAAAAATCGGGGTGATTTTTTTAATCTCAGGTCAAACACTTTTTTTTTTTTCCTTCCCCCCCCCCACACACACACACACAAACACACACACACAAACACACACACACACCCAACAGTGAGTTTAAGGGCAACCCACAGGCACCTCAAGAGAAAAGTTACAGCACAAGCAACAATACAAGCAAATGCTTCTACTTTTAGTTACTTTTGTTATGTTTAGTTAGTTCAAACACACACTTACTGTTGTAATTAGGTGAAAACGGAGTAAAATCCTGGATGTGTCATGAACTTTCTGCTGTGTTAAGAAGCTTCTGGAAAGCTCTTGGAGCTCATCATCAAACCCTGTTGGTCCTAGCTGAGAAGAAATTTTGTAAAGTCTTACAGTGCCGCAAAGTATACAGGGAAGCCCTTAAAGCAAGCAAACGACTGTATAAAACTTCTAAACATGTATTTAGCCGTGGGACGTTTGTACAAGGTTATTTTATAGAAACACATAAAAGCCGCCATTCAGAAAGTTCTCCATCGTCTCACCAGAGGCTGAAAGAGTCCGAAAGCACAGAATTACCGCAAAACTTCACTCACTATCAGTCAGCAAAAGCCTGACAAATAACTCACTAAAACAAAAGATGTGTAGTGTAACAAAAGTTGTGTTTTTTTTAATAAAAAGTGAGTCTCAGAAACAAAAAGCTGCTTCTTCACAGCCGGCCAAATGGTCTCGAGCCTCGAGTCTCGAGCCTCGAGCACGTTGCCATGCCTACGCGCTTTCTTTCTTATCTTACATCAGTTACGGAAAGTTTCTCAAGTTGTGCTCCACGCTCCCCGGCGTTAAACGCATCATTTACGCACTAAAAACATCCCCAATCCGAGCACACACACTCTTTCTCCTAACGTGATAAGGAGCGCTCCGCTATTCTGTCCCGTTCTCTTCCAAACAATAAACGGCGCAGACAGGCGTCCATGCCGCGGCGCAGACCGACATCATCACACTTCACCGAAATTGTCCTACAAGATAAAAGCATCGCGAGACGGATACAAAATACCTCCAAATGTGCTGCTTAGTGTTCTTCTTCTTCATCCTCGATCCGCCCGGGGGTTCGTGTTTAACCCAGGACTCCTGGGTGTTTAAGAAACGACAAGGAAAAAGAAGGAGTCGAACCTACTGGCGCTCGCGCTGGTTTCTTCCTCGTGCCTGAACGTGACCCCTCCGCCGCCGCCGCTGTGCTGCCGCTGCTTCAATTTCTCACGCGTTTGACCCAATAAAACAGCCCCAAAAAAGCCGCGTGAAACCCGAGCAGCCTCTTTCCTGTTTCGCTGCACAGTAACACGCCACTGATTTCGCGAAATCCCATTAGTCCTGTCCTGATCATTACATAACGTTCGCGATGAAAAGCAGCCACGGTAAGCGCGCGCGTGTCGCGGTGCCTGGTTTTTTTTTTGGTGCTGTGCTCGCGACGCTCATTGATTCTCTTTATTTCATCCTTACCTGTTGATTTACATTGCATTTGCCTTTGTGCTGTGCTCTGAAAGATGGTGGCGCTTTTTGGCGTAAACCATGAACCGCCCTTTGTGTTTGTTTGTTGATCTCGGGAAATATTTCTCTTTCTTTTCTTTTTTTTTTGGAGGGATATAAGATTTCGAATTGCTCCTGTGCAACTCAGGATCAGTGTGACTGTGTTTTTATTATTATTCTTATTCCCCTGGTTGTTTAAACGCCCAAGTCTGGTTAGATTAAGAAGATAAGTTAGGTTTGCTGTGATCTCGGTTCTTTATCAAAAAAACGTTATCGCATGTCAAGACCTCAGACTCCGAGCATTACGTCAGTTTCAAGACACCAACACTATTAATATCAAGAAGCAGTGGCGGAGCGAAGCGCCACCCCGGAGCGCGCGCTCTTAAAGGGCCAGACACGAAGCTTCGCCTCCCAGCTCCTGCCCAGGGCTCCATTCATAATCACAACCACCACAGCACAGCAACAACACAAACCTCACCTCAAATCAAACTCACCTGGTCTTAATAACAGTGAATTCTTTAGATATTTACAAGTCAGGCACTTTGTTACTAGAAATACAACATTAATGGCGAATAATACCACTTCAGTTGTAAGTTGAGAGGGCTATATCAGTCAGTCAGTCAGTCATTTTCTATACCGCTTAATCCCAGTTACGGGGTCACGGGGGAGCCGGTGCCCAGCCAGCAACTCTGAGCGCAAGGGCAGGAACTAACCCTAGACAGGGCGCTAATCCATCGTAGGGCTCACACTCGCATTCACACACTAAGGGCCAATTTTCCCATCACCA
>JAOTRJ010000031.1:14600757-14612993 GCA_028564905.1 Leptodoras praelongus | reverse complement strand
AAGTCCAAATCTTGTATTTGAAACATTAACTGAACATCTGTTATCTGTATCATAATTAACAGAGTAAAAACTGACTATTAACTTCCTCAGGTGTCTAATAACCTGGGGTATGAATGGAAAACTGGTTTTTATTGCTTTTGGACAGTACAATCAATTTAAGGGTCACAATGAAGTTGTGTAAAACAAATAAAAACAGAATACTATGATTTGCAAATCCTTTTCAACCCATATTCAATTGAATCCACTACAAAGACAAGATGTTTAATGTTTGAATGGATAAACTTTATTGTTTTTTGCAAATATTCCTGAGTCCATGTGGTAATATCCGTTGCAGAATAATGTCGTTTTTAATGCAGTTCTGTCTGAGGGTTCGAAGTTCACGGGTTTTCAATGTTGGTTTTCGGCCTTGCCGCTTACTTGCAGAGATTTATCCAGATTCTTTGAAACTTTTGATGATATCATGGACTAGAGATGATGAAATCCCTACATTCCTTGCAATTGCACGTTGGGAAACGTTGTTCTTAAACTGTTGGACTTTTTGCTCATGCAGTTGTTCACAGAGTGGTGAATCTCACCCCATCCTTGCTTGTGAACTACTGAGACTATCAGGGATGCTCCCTTTATACCCAATCATGACACTCACCTGTTTCCAATTAACCTGTTCACCTGTGGAATGTTCCAAACAGGTGTTTTTGAGCATCCCTCAACTTTCCCAGTCTTTTGTTGCTCCTGTCCAAACTGTTTTGGAACGTGTTGCAGACATCAAATTCAAAATGAGTGAATATTTAGAAAAATATCTTGTCTTTGTAGTGTATTTGAATGAATAGGGGTTGAAAAGGATTTGCAAATCATCGTATTCTGTATTCTTTTATTATTACACAACGTCCCAACTTCATTGGAATTGGGGTTGTAAAACCATAATTCACTGCACAGCAGGAATTATGCAACATGCACAATTATTATGAACTTTTCTGTAACTATTAAAAATATCAACTCATTAAATAATGCTAGTTGGAACAAAATGTATGGCATAAAAGTTTAAATATTAAATCCATCCAACTGCTGAAATTTCTTTTAACTACTTCTGCTCAGAAGGCTGGTGGTTGCAGTTCCACATGACTGCCTGTGATTTACAGCCTACTCAGACAATGTACTCAATCTCTCGTAGCGCCTGTGTTCGCCCTGCGAGAGGTAAAGGCTAACAGTCACAAACTCGACAACACAAAAGAAGCACATCGCTACCGGCTTCCCGTAAAATCCTCCACGTCAAAGAGCTCGAAACGAATAATATGCACCTTCATTTCTCTAAATGAATTTTTGTTTTGTTTTTACATCACGGGAAAGTAGCAAAAACAGCATGCAGACCTGTATGCAAACATTTGTATAGTTAGTTTCCTTCAGGTAGGAAAGTTCTGGTAGGGGTAGTAAAAATGGAAAAGTTTTAAGCAGTCCAATTACTGTCTAGCCTTTTTTTTGTGTGTGTGGCTGACTGGCAATATTTATACTTCACTGAAATGTTTAAGTGCATAAACAGAACATTTCTGACATTAATCTTTTTTGTCTGGTGGTTCTGTTTGTTTAAAAAAAAGTGCTTTTGAAGTAAATATCTATCTTGCGTGCTTGCTTGGTCTTCTTGCATCTGTTTATAATACAAGCATTTTCAACAAGCTCTTAGAGGACAGTAACCGGAACATTCCGAATATAATAAATCTTGGTTTCTACAATACCATATCTTCTTTTTCTGAAATCCACTCACAGCTGTTGGCCTCATAGCATGCTTCTCTCCGATTTGATAAATTCGAACAGTAAATAATAAACACAGGAACACAAACAAAAGGGAAAAGCCTGTATGGAAGAATGGCAGAGTAATTATGTTCATTTTGTTGATCTGACAGAAGTTCAGCCGAGCACGTCTTTACTTCTGACTGCTTCAATCACACGTGGACAAGGTGAGCAGATCCAAGCTCCTTCGAAAGCTATTTTATAGTTAGAAACAAAGATCGGCTTAATCTACGGAGTCCAAAGGATGAACCAACATAAAAAACTGGCTTTCCTTCTCTTCTCTCAACACATTGTGCAGTAGTAACTGATGTTATTCATCCTCAAAGAGAAATCGATATCATGCTTCTTGATCGACCATTCTGCAATATTTACACATTTCAGCAAGGAGAGCCTTTGAACATTTGTTTGCTTCTCTCACTTTTTGTGCGAGCCATTTTAGCAACATCGTACCCCTGCACAAATAGTCACACTGTGAACAGAGGGCATGACCAAACCCTCCCTGCACTGTGTGTTGAGTGTGAGCATTATAAAGCGATTTGTGAGCGATTTACCAACTAAAGTGCAGCCTTTCCCTGAACGCGTCTTCTGACTAAATGTCCGAGAGACCTAACAAATGGCTGGTGACCCGTGTGCTAGGAGAGGGTTTAAAAGCATAATCTCTCTCATGCAGACATGTGGCCATCGCAGTGGGAGTATAGAAAGCATCCCTCTGGAGTGTGCTCACCAGCACAGTGTTGATATTGCCACCTGATCATTTTATTCACAGGAATTGTGATACATTTCCCATATAAATGCTGAGACATTTATATGGGAAATGCTGTGGAGAGCAGCAAAAAAATACAATTCTTCAAAACAGGAAGAGGACAGAGGAATATGGTGACATGTTTAATTTTAATCATCAGCTGATTGTTGTTGAACTATTTAACATGACTTTAGAATCTAGTGTCTGAGTTTATGTGATTATATCTCAATACAGCATATTGCTAGTCATCATAATTTCCATTCAATTTTAGTACTTGTTATCACACCACGTGACTTGGTGTACAGACACAAAGCTGAAAACTAATAATAAAATAAGATGTATATTATATGAATATAGATATATTATTTAGAGTATATTATAAGGAAACTTGCTCAGTAGAACAGGATGCCTTTAGGTAAACAGAACCGGCCATGGACAGCACAGAAAGACAAATAAATCTGCCCCACACCAAGCAAGAGAGAGAAAGAGAGAGAGAGAGAGAGAGAGAGAGATTTACTTTGAGAGTTAAACTGAAGGGAAATGTCAGGCTATTTTGGTCTCTCTAAAATAGGGAATTTGCAAACACAGACAGTGGGGCATGGTACAAAGGAAGCTGGAGGAATGTTGAGGTCCACATTATTTATCTCAGTTTTAATTGCCTGCAAAAAAAGAACAATTACATCAAAAACTGATTCAAACACTGTGGGAATTTTGCTAAACTCCTTTAAGGTGAAACGTCCAAGTTACAGAGCAGCTAAACCTTTTGGGTATGTTTTCTCTGGGGAATGAGTGTTGTACATTTTTGACAGGGTGACAGTGAGCTCTGAGTGAAATCATTTCAAAATTATTGCTGTCTAATGAAAAAAACACACAGAGACAGGGGTGGTTTCAGGTTTATAACGTTTGTCAGTTTTAGCTGCCTTATCCAAAATAGGACCAAGGCATTTCTGTATAAACAATTTAAAAAGAGAATCTAAATGAGTATTAACAGTATTATAAAAGTATTATAGTATTATAAAAGTACTATTTTATATAGTCTTTTAAAATAGTAAACAAAAGGAAAAGAAAAAAACAAATGCTGCTATAATAATAATAATAATAATAATAATTATTATTATTATTATTATTATTATTATTATTATTGTTGTTGTTGTTGTTGTTTTTATTATTATTATTATTATTATTATCAATTATTATTATTATCAATTATTATTATTATTATTTTGTAAGTATAAGTTTCTAAATAAAAACCTATTTAAATAACATTTAAAGATAATTTTAATGCATATTAAATAAACATGTTAAAAACACGTTTCTTTTACACTCTAATATGTTACATATGAGCCGAAGATATTGTATAGCGTTTCTATATCTTTAACACCTGCACTAGTACATTTAGTATATTTTTCTTCCTACCCATTTCTTATTATGTCACTTTTCCTGTCACAGTGCCCATGCATGGACTTCATTTTGCAGAAAAAAAGAACGAAAGAAAGAAAAGAAATGGGAAAAAAGAAAAGAAATTAGATTGCGGTTCTGAAAGAATTTACCAAAATACCAAAAGCACTGAGGATTCTTTGTAAATTTACTGCTTCTGCTCAGCCACTCAGGACTTGCTCAGAATCCTGAAAGTGATCAAACTTTTCTGAAAAAAAAAGCTCTGTTGAAGACGTCCACATAAAAAACTGTAAAAGGAAAAAAAAAGGAACAAAAGAGGTGATTTAAAAACTGCAAAACAGCTTTAAAGGAATCACACTTTCTAGTGTTCCTAAAACATTTTTTTTAATTCTCTGTCTGTAGAAGTACATATGTGCTGCAGGGCTGTAGGGTTGTTGAAGCTGAATGCAGGATGAAAATCATTCAGCAGACATATAGAGCTCTGGAATCTGTCAGTCAAGCATACCTGCAAGTTGTAGCAAAACACACAACAAATCCCACAATCCCTTTCTGGAGCGCTTTAAGCTGGGAAGTTTAAAGTCCACGTATTGCCTCCTAGTGGTAGAAACCCGCCAGAGCAGCGGGAGACTCAGGAGAGCCTGCATGCTGATGGAACCCTGCAACCAACGGATTGTCAGCCATGAGGCTCCTCAATTCTCATTTCACTGTTGTCTTGCTTCTTGGGCATTGGGAGAGATATTTAATAATAATAATAATAATAATAATAATAATAAGAAGAAGAAGAAGAAGAAGAAGAAGAAGAAGAAGAAGAAGATGATGATGATGATGATGATGATGATAATAATAATAATAATAATAATCATATTTTTGCTGTTGTATTAGTTGTTTAATTACTTTGTAATTATTATTATTGTTATTATTATTATTATTATTATTATTAAGCAAGGGTGAAAATAGAAAAGGCTTGCATTGTGTCATGTGTATATTTATGTTCCGAAATATCAGCCAGGACAGATACAGTAATAGTCTCCTTCACCGCTGGGGTTCAATGTCATTTTCCATTCAGGGAACCAATTTCACTCTCAAATACACACACACACACACACACACACACACACACACACACGTGCCTTTGAGGGACTGCATCTTAAGCTCATGTACATAGAAGATTTACTCTCTCTCTCTGACCTAAGCATGTGTGGAGAAACCTTCCCAAAGTAGAAAACTGTGTGTGTGTGTGTGTGTGTGTGTGTGGGTGTGGGTTTGTGTGTGTGTGTTAGTGTGATTACTCAGTAAAGCTGTAACCTCTCAAACATGGTTTGTGTTTATTTACTTTAAATTATATCCGATTGAAGGTTGGTGTGACAGAATGTCTAAAAGGACACTCATTCATTCCTTCGATTTTTACAGTGAATTATGAGCAATGAACATTGCATTTTGTGCTACAAGACAACCGGGCTGCTGAAAGTGTTATATTTATTCTGATGTCCTGCATGGGCAAATGTGTGGTTTTCTGTGCCAATGTGCCAAAATACACCTGAGTAAACAATCTGATTGCTCCTGATTGCTGCCTAATCAGTCCTAGTGAAATAAGCTTTGTAGCGTATGTGGGTCTATGATTTACTTATGTATTACACATGTTTCAAAGTTTCTGAACTATTCACTGTGCACTCCAGTTTATTTACTTAGTTTGAACAGTATTTGTTCAGTAATTTTCACTTCACCACACCTTACACTCATAGATCAATATTATTCCTCTATTTCTCTGTAACTGCACAAAAATAGAACTACACAAATATTATTGTTTTTGGTATTGCAAGAAATATAATATTTGCTCAGTATTAATTCCATAACTATTATCTAATAAATGTGTGCTGGATGTGTGAATGAATATGTAAACTTTTCGTGTTAAAATAACGCTGAATGAATGAACGAAACTGCAAAGCGAAAGGAAGAGGCATATGAATGTCTCAGGCTTTTAGTAACAAGACTAAAGAATTAAGAGATTATCCATGAAAATAAGACTTTTTTTTAATTATCAGAATGAATGAATTGCACTATCCTGGCTGAGAAGCTCACAGAGAAAAATTTGGAACAGGAGATGCAACACACCATAACCAATACTTATCTGCATTTTTCTCCCAGCCAAATACGCTGTACTAAATTCTGCCATATCGCGTAACGTAAGATGTGTGCTTTTTCGGCCTGGCTCATGCACAAAAATAACAATCACTAGGTTCAACTGACCCTAGTCACATTGCTCACTGGGTTCTGACTGCAATTCCCTTTAAGACGGGATTCATGAATAGTCAAGTCCTACATTGAAAATAAAATCCACTCAGAGGTAGTATTATATTCCACATATATCTATCCATCCATCTACCTCTCACACACACACATATATATTTATTATATATATGTGTGTGTCTGTATATATAGAGTCTGCATGAGAGAGAGAGAGAGAGAGAGAGAGAGAGAGAGAGAGAGAAAGAGTCATGTCTGCTTGTAATTCACTTACAGGCACAGCTTTGACACTCAATCAGAGCGGCGATGGAGGGCCGCAGGAACACATCCAAGCCCATGTGCCGGATCCATTACCTGCACGCAGGCTGGCGCCACATGTGGGATGACTAATATATTCCTATACATTGCTGTAAATATTATGTATTTCCTGGCAATGGCACTCTATTGCCAGTGCAATAAACATATTATTTTATCCAGCACAGACAACTGTGCTATTATTCACAAAAGCAGGACTTTTATTATTCTCTGGCTGCTGGTTTCGATTTGAAGGACAAGCCACTGGACGTGAAACATATGGCCAACAGGTTTGTCTAACTTCAGTTTTGGTGCATTAATAAAATCATCACCACAGCCTGGGCCTTATACAGAGACCGAGACTTATAAAGACACGGGGGAAAAAGAGTCCAAATGATTTGTCACATATACAAGGGGTACATTAATACAATTACTTAGTTGCTTTCACAAAATTAACACTTTAAAGATCTGTAATAAGTGAATAATGATGTTATGCTTATACAAATACAGTAAAAAAAAACAGTTGTAGTAACCAATGTGGTGTTTTAATTTGCCTATTAAATAAGAAGTTGGTAATATAATAGTAACATTACTATTAGATGTCCTGCTTTCAAGACTATCAGATACGCTACACCCGTTAACTGTGTGCTGTTTTATTTTACTGACATCCTTTTGAATCACCAAAACAAGAGATGATGTATGAAAGTATACTGTACTATACATAAAGTGTACTGGACAATTTTCTTTATTTAATAAACTACCAGTAAAATATATAACCTATGTATTTAAGAGTATTAAAAAAAAGACAAAATTAAACTGATAGACTGAAAAAAGGAAAGAGACACCACAATTTACCAACATAGTCCTTTGTTGCAAATCCGCTGTTGGCAATTACAGCTTTAAGATGTCTAAGGTAAGAGTTAAAATAGCTTTATGCAGTATTGTCGTTCAGTTCTGGCCCATTTGATCTCATGTCAGATCATCTTCAGTTTCCCAAGGGTCTGAGTGTCCCTCTGATGGACTCACAACTTCAAAATCCTGCCTATGTTTTCAATGGTGTTGAAGTGAGGACATGCCAGGCTCTGACAGGCCTTCTTGAGTTATTTCAGCAGTATGTAAAAGACCATTTAGTCACCAGATTAAATTCTCCTCCATGTCCTGGTATGTCACTCCAATCGTTTCCTTCAGTGATGTGGAATGCCCCAGGACTGTATGCAGAGACATGACATGAAGATCTGTACTTCTCTGTGAATATGGTGTTATTGTGATCATACACACATCCCTTCTTTTTCTTTACATTTTATTTCATCCTTTCTTCTAAGACATTTCCAATTTGTCTAAATGCTTGTGTGCATTCAACAGCTACAGGCAGGAGAAAGAGTTAGTGAAGTGCATTATGATGAGGTAAAGATTGTGCTTAAGAGCCGAACATTTAATCACAGAAACATCCTTACTTAAATATTACTTCAGAAGTTACTATTTGGTAAGATAATTATAATATACAGTATCCTATTATATGGGTATTATTATTATTATTATTATTATTATTATTATTATTATTATTATTATTATTATGAGAATGACGATGGAGGTTATTATTATTATTATTATTATTATTATTATTATTATGAGAATGATGATGGAGGTTATTATTATTATTATTATTATTATTATTATTATTATTATTATATTACCATGTTACCATTTTACTTTATCCATTTCCATCCAGATGTTAGGGATTGAAGGTGAAATAATAATGAATAGCAGGCTGAGCATGATTCAGTGAACATGTCATCACAAAAACCCTGTTCTTGACAGAAGACGTGTGTGCATTATTTATTTATTGTAGCCTGGCATTCAGGTTTGGAGTGGAGTAAATGCAGCATGCAGGTGTTGGGCATTGCTTGTTTTTGTCTCATTGCCTGATTCAGACCAGTCCTGTCAGGTCAGTCCATTCTTATCAGCAGAACCACAAGAGAGAGAAAGCCTGACCCGACCCACAGCAGCCTGGAGAACAGTCAATGCTCGCTCTGCCAGGACAAAACCCTGCTGCTGGCCTCTGCAAGAAAACAAGTCTCTCAGGCAGGAGGCATTCCAGCACGCCTGGCAATCCTCACCTCACTGACCCTTTTGTGTTGCGCCTAGTCCTGGTTCAAGTTTTGGCATCACCGCTAGCACCTCTCTCAAACACTGGACATCTCAGAACCTGCTGCTGCTGCTAAAGATAAAAAACCTATACACACACTCCTGGGCGTCTCATCTTTAGAGAAAAATGACAAACCCTTGATGCCTCCTGTTTCCTATGTTGTGAAGTCCGGGTTAGGATAATTGTCAAAACAAGACAAATTCTCCCACTCTATCTGCCTCGCGAAGCCCTCACACAGAGGCATGCTCTCTCCATTATTGAAAAAGATAATGAAATTTCTGTCACCTTCAGAACCCAGACATATATAGTGATCTTAAAGTTATCCCAGTGATTTATGTTTTCAATATACCCATATTGATTAGCAATCGAGTTAAGCACAATATAACTTACATTTAAAATATAGGCATGAAATAAATACAAAGTCACAACATCAGCCAAAGACACGTCTCATTATTCGGCTCACACTGCGCAATAAATATCTCCTCTCCCTGACGAGATTTAGCTAGTTAGTCCTGATATTTACAGTTATTGCCAGCCTGGTGAAAATAACCCCTCTGTTAACCTGCACACTTTATTATGAGTTTTATTGGGCTTGTCTGTGGCCATGGAAATTGCAAATCCATATACTTTATCACAAGGAGCGGAAAAGCAAAATGCTATTTACTCCAGTCAATTTAGTTTACGGGCTTTGTGGCTTTGCTCACCCTGTTTATTTGTTAAGCAGCCAATTATTTCCCCATGGTAGTTTTTCACCTTTTTGAAAATGAGGTGTTGTATGAGGATTTAAAGTTTGAATACTGAAACAAAAGATTAAATACAAATTCTGTCAATTGGGGTTTGAAGTTTGGACTTTAAATTTACTTTGTGATTTGTGCAGAGAGAGCAGTATGTAATGATGAGTTGCTGGAAGGAGAACCAGAGCAGTGGGTCTCCTGTAAGCGCAGCCGAGACCCAGAGCCGGTGAGCAGTAACAGGCCGTACGTTAACAAGCTCTGTAAAAGCACAGGGTCTCCTGGGGTCCGGCTACAGGCTGTAAGCGAGTGTCCACTTTAGATCGGCTACGAGATATGATGTGCCTTTCAATGGATTCAGTGTGCCGCATGATTTATTTGTAGTTTTAAGTAACGAAATGCACAGAGATGTTGAAAACACACACTTTAATATATTACTGTTTATATTGCTGTTATTCAGCGGTTGTCTAGAATTTCAGAGATCGTGTTATCGCTATTCGTGATTTTTATTTTTTTTTGGTTATTTAAAAACATTTCCCTGCTGCATATGCATTTGAAAAAAAAATCAATGAACCACCAGCTTAATACATAGATAGATATAAAAAACCATCTTTCTACCAGCAATTTTCCATCTCACAATTGAGAAGATAATATTTTTCAATTTGTGGGATTCATTTACGATATTGTGCAGGATGTGTTGACATGACCGGGTGACCCATAATACTTATGTCGCAGTGTTTATTTAAGTCCAGCCAGACAACATTTTGCTTTATAAATGCCCCAAAGTGGCACCAAGTCATTGTCAGACTGAAATTAGAGTCATAAATTTAAAAATGATTCCAAGCAGATGGCTCCTCCAATACATTTTAAATGAAAAAGTTTTTACGAACATTCCCAAATGTTGTTTGGACAATGCCAGATCTGTACTGTGCCTTCACTAGATTTAGTAATAAAAAAACCTCAAAGCCTTTAAACATCATAATAGGCCAAGACACACCAGATCAAAGTGTATTAAAGATATTCTTTCACTATGGCTGTTTAGCCTGTCGTAGGTTTATCTCTCCTTACAGAATAATCAGCCTAATATTCTTTAAAAGCTGTGGTGGAGCTTATCTCGATTAGCCTTTCCATCATCTGTACTCTTAAGTGTCAGAGCTATTTAAACCTTTCACATCTTGCTTATTTTGACATATGGTTTCTCAGTTTGTTTTTTGTCGAATAACGAGAACCACGTTTGTTGGCTGAAAACATAACATCCCGCCTCAGTGAGACCAAGAGGAAATTACCTGAGGCATTTATGCTGATTTTGTTTCGGCACTAAGCTCCTCTCACATACTTCTGGTGGCTAAAAGACCTCTCCGATAAATGTTCAGTGACAGATTAGCTTAGAGATGTCCAACCACATTAAACAGTATGATAAAATAGCAGTGGCATGTTTACTGAGGTAACATAGTAAATAGTAGGGCTACTTTGACTCAGACAAATTCTTTCTTTTAAACTGATAAAAGTAACAATAAGGATCCAACCCTTAATAAGTTTACACAGGCTTTATAAAGACTATCGGCTGCAACAGTTTCATTTCTCACCATAGCCTCTGTGGGGGGAAAAAAACCTGAACTGGCAGCGCACAAGCCCTCATGGCGGCACTAATGACTGCACCCACTTTGCGCATGTGTGTCTCCCTTCATCTTTCACGTTCTTTCCATCCAGGTGCATTTTTTTTTTAAATAAGAAGCCCTCACAAAGGTGCTCCTGTATGTGGCCAAGTCTGTGCTGTTTTGGCAGAGCGTAGATTTTCCAGGGTGAACCTGGCACTCTGTTGTTTTTCCTTCCCAAACCTGAGCGGGAAGAAAAGCTGATTCGGCTGTGGTGGACAGTGCAAATTGGGTCATTAGGCCCGGGGGAGCTGAGTGCACAGAGAGCAACCTCACAAAGAACTCTTCAAGGTCTGTACAGGGTAAGCAGGATGCTACAGAGGAAAACAGGAAGCACAGACTGAATGAATAGAGAGGGGAAAAAATGCTTTGCACTTTTCCACAAAGAATAACTATTAGGCTATTAGAGAATGCAGCTTAGTTCATTAACAACTACAACTACAACAGGAGGTGGACTACTGCTTTTGATGAAGTTAATCCATTTTTAGACACCTTAGCCTTACCGTATCATCCAAACTGCATTATAGTTATGTATTAGTTTGTTTCTCAGGCATATCATTTCATTTGGGGACGTAATTCTTTGTATTTATTTGTGTATTTATTTGCAGTGAGTTTGTATATGTAGCATATAAATGTATTTATGTGCATACATGCTTGTATGTATATATTACTATTAACCAGATGTTTACAACAGGATGCGTTTATGGGTGGGTGGAGTTACGGGATAATTTCTGTGGATTTGTATTTGGTTTCAGTGACTTTCGTACCTCATAAATGTAAATAATTGCTCACGAAAGCAATGATAAAATATAAAAAGAAACAAATGACAATAATAATAATAATAATAATAATAATAGTCCATGAAGCTAGCACACATTTTTTACTCATTACATAAACATTTAATCTAGTATACAATATACTTATATATACTATAATATACTTATACATCCAATATACTTATATATACAGTACAGGCCAAAAGTTTGGACACACATTCTCATTCAATGCGTTTTCTTTATTTTCATGTCTAATTATATTGTAGATTCTCACTGAAGGCACCAAAACTATGAATGAACACGTGGAGTTATGCACTTAACAAAAAAATAGCCACCCATTGCTCTGATTACTGCTTTGCACACTCTTGGCTTTCTCTCAATGAGCTTCAATAGGTAGTCACCTGAAATGGTTTTCAGGTGTGCCTTATCAGGGTTAATTAGAGGAATTACTTGCTTTATCAATGGGGT
>JAOTRJ010000031.1:14384426-14398341 GCA_028564905.1 Leptodoras praelongus | reverse complement strand
CACACACACACACACAGCTACACAGAGAGACACACACACACACACACACAGAGCTAAACAGAGACACACACACACACACACAGAGCTAAACAGAGACACACACACACACACACAAACAGAGCTAAACAGAGAGAGACACACACACACACACAAACACACACAGAGCTAAACAGAGACACACACACACACACACACACACACACAGACCTAAACAGAGAGACACACACACACACACAGAGCTAGAGACACACACACAGAGCTAAAGAGAGACACACCCACATACACACACAGAGCTAGAGAGAGAGAGACACACACACACACACACACACACACACAGAGCTAGAGAGAGAGACACACACACATACACACACACACACAGAGCTAAAGAGAGAGAGACACACACACACACACAGAGCTAAAGAGAGACACACACACATACACACACATACACACACACACACACAGAGCTAAAGAGAGAGACACACACACACACACACACAGCTAAACAGAGACACACACACACACACACAGAGAAACAGACACACACACACACACACACAGAGCTAAACAGAGAGACACACACAAACACACACACAGCGAAACCGAGAGACACACACACACACACACACACTAATCAAAGCAACAAGTGTTTGCGGAAGGGGGCGAGGACAACTACCCTGTTGTCCGTTCTCCAGCTGTTCGCGCGGTGGGCGCGTGTGGTGGGCGTGGCGTAAACCTCAGCCCCTCCCACAGCACGGCGTGGGCGTGGTTTACTCGGGCACATTTAGGAATGGGTCTCAGGGTCTGTTTTTTTTAGAAAGCACGTCGCTTATGAAGCGGAGCTGAAGCCACCTGATGATCTCCGGAACAATCCGCCTCCCAAGTGACAACAAAAATCTACCTCGAGTTACAAAGTTTGTCGCTTGAAACCCGTGTTTTTATACTTCTTCGTAACTCCTCGTGTTTTAAAGAAGTATAGCCTAGCGGTAGACATTTAGGCTGTCCTGTCGGTTATCGACTCAAACATTGCACTACTATATATATATACATATACATATATATATATACATATATATATATATATTGAAGTATATATATATATATTTTTTTCTATTTCTTCTCCCTAATTGCATTGCACTTGAGCGTTTCTTAAGGACTGAGGATGCATAGCACCCAGAAGGACACCACCTACACCAAGATATTTGTCGGAGGTCTGCCCTATCACACCACGGATTCCAGTCTGAGGAAATATTTTGAGGTGTTTGGGGAAATCGAGGAGGCTGTCGTGATTACCGACAGACAGACTGGAAAGTCCAGGGGGTATGGTTTTGTAAGTATTGCTTTCCTCGTGTATAAATCCTCCATGCATGCCATTCTTCTGAACTTCCATCACAACAACTTCTTTTAATATCATCATCATCATCATCATCATCATCATCATATCATTATCAGTAATGTGCCTCATGCATGGTGTTGTTTCTGACCCATGAACACATGCACACATTCACACGGCAACCCAAAACTACAAAGATACAAATTCCTCTATGTCTAATCAGGTTTGTGCATGACAGTTTAGTTTGTGTGTCTTTCTATGAGGCCAAAAACACCAACACAGAGCCTACAACTCCCTACAATTCCCTTTCCCCCCAGGTTTCCTCTTTAATTTGCTCCTGGATCGTATCTGCTGCTAGATCTATTTGTCAAAGTAAAGACAGAACTTTCTACAAGAGGCTTTGAAAATGTCCTCTGGTGATCAACGTAAATCATTCCCAGCATTCCTAGAGCCTACTCCTGTGGGCTTCAGGCTTATAAGCTAAACTAAAGTGTCCATAAGATAAACCAAAGTGTGCATGGATGAAAAACAAAACAAAACTGGCTTGACTATTAGAATATTTGTAGTTTTTCGATAATTGGCAACCTAACCATTCTAACTGTTATCAACTCTGGGGTGCTATAAATAGCTCACCCGATCAGGTGGCCGTTCACAGTTGCCGTGTAAAGTAGCTCGGAGAATATGATTATAATATAATCGTGTCAAAGATGACAGTTTGTCTTTATTGTTGTTATTATTTCATTTCATGAATGAGCGCTAGAGTAAAAGTCAACATGCGTTTTTTTTTAAAACCAGGTGACGATGGCAGACCGCTCTGCAGCAGACAGAGCGTGTAAGGACCCCAATCCTATCATTGACGGCAGGAAGGCCAACGTGAACCTGGCGTACCTGGGAGCCAAGCCTCGGGTGATGCAGCCAGGTGAGGGTTTCGTGTAGCTTTCGGCATCAATAAAGCATGATCATGTATCCATCCATGTACATGTTCCATATCATGGAACTCATTCATGCAGCCTTTTTAGGAAACGCTCGAATCCCATAACGGCGTCTTAATCAGGAATATGTCCCGTTTGTGTTTCTGCATAGGGTTTGCATTTGGTGTACCCCAGATTCATCCGGCTTTCATCCAGAGACCTTATGGGTGAGTAGCACAGGTACATTGTATCGACTGCGTTTGCTAGTGAGAAAGATTCCAACAAATGTTAGCTATGTCATAATTATAAATGTTATATCCAAACCAGACAGAATACATTTTAGACACTGGAGCCAATCTCCAACCTCCAGCCATTTCTCCAACACTGTCAACACCTTATTACTGTATTTACATAGATACAACTGTCACCCGTTAATTATGATGATCATCAACGTCTATTATCAATGTCTGTTTTTTTATAGATAGCTTTAAGAATGTGTGTCCTTTTAAAGAGTGTGTGTTTTTGTTTTTGTGTGTGTGTATGTATGTGTGTGTGTTTTTTTTTAATATTGATAGACACTGTAGCTTGACTCAATGTTGTCTTTCTCTGGTTCGACAGGCTCGATATGGGTTAAGCTAACTGATGGTTTGAGGAATAGCTCTGTGGGCATTGCTCAGATCAATAGCTACCGTACCTGTAGACTCAATCACACACAAACAAGCTCGAAATGGTGATTACATATGCATGTATGTTGGTTTTAATTTTGGTTTGGACTTTTTTTTTTTTAATAGTGCATAGAGCTGTGTGTGCCTTTTTTTTACCGTCATGAAGTGGTGTTAATAGCTAAACTGTGTGCTTTGTTTCATTTACTGGGGGGACAAAAGGCTGGTTTGGGGGTGTTGATTTTCAGAATTGTGGAGGTGTGATAACTTTGCCACGGCAGCAAAGTGGGGCTTTCCTTTGATGCATTTTTTTTGCTGTAGCTTGTTTTTTGGTGTCTTGTTTTTGGAGTGAGTGAGTGCAATCTTTTTTTTGTGTGTGATTATTGTTATAAAAAAAAAAACCCTTCCTCTACCCAACCTCAACCAAACAACCCAAAAACAACTTGCTTGCACGTTGCTGTTTTTTTCTTTCCCACTGACATCCGTCATGACCACGAAGGATTCTAGGTCCTCCTTTCCCCTCGTGCTCTCTTTTATCTGTCTGCTTATTCCATTTCTCTTTGGCTTTCACTTTGTCTTTCTTTCTTTTGCTGTCCCCCTTTCTCTCTCTCTCTCTCTTTCTTTCTAGCCCTATAAGGCATCATGCAGTGGATCCAGAGTCTCTGGAGACCTGCAGTATTTCAATCACTGATATGTTGTTGTACACATGGGAAAGCGACTCACTCGCTTTCTTTGGAAAGCCAATTCTCCTTAATATGAACTGAAATTCGGATACGTTGGGGAAGTTATTCAAGGCTTTTGTATTATTTAATCCTGTGTGGATGAGCGTAGATGTGTGCGTCTGCATGTGTTAACAGTGTTGCAAGCACCTCAATGTGACACAAACAAATGTCTGAAAGGCACAGGCCTCTAAACGAGCCTTTATCACATGAGTCCGTGTGGCGTTAAGGAAAACAAGCTTCTCCATTGTGCCACACAAAGGCCATAGTGCTGACAGTGCAGTCGCATGAGGCCTGCTCTCTCTGGCTCTATCTCTGTCTGGCTTTGGGAGCTGGCCTGCATCTCGCATACAGCCATGAGATCCACTCTGGAAAACAGGCCCACTATAATGCCGTGTCACCTAAAAGGAATCTCTCACATAATAACAGGGCCGTGTAGGGCAGCTGAAAGGGAACCTCATGTTTCTGACCTCGGAGCAGTTGGCTCATGCTGGTATGAGGCCAAAGCCGACACAATAGTGTCACATTGGGATGGCAGTACACTAGGCTAGTGAAGTCAGTGTATGGTTCCATATATGGGGATTTTTCTTTTATTCTATTTCTTAATTTGACTAACACTATATGCATTATACTGTATATATGGCCTTTACTTTGGCTCTGATATTGGTATTGGTAGTCACAAAAGTGCAAAAAACGTTCAGAGCTGGTTCTCCGTTTGAAGTTGCATTCAGAATAGCTAGGATTTCAAATGGATAATCATGAAGTAAGCCAGTCATTAATAGTCTTAGTGCACGTGTTACGCTGTTACGCTTTTAGAACGGATTCCAACAGGTGGCCTCTCTGGGGCCAACTGTGATGGACACTTTCTCCATGGCATTTGATCTCAAACCTTTATTTAGAAATGAACTTTAATATGCCTGTCCCCAACAGTCCTGTCAGAAGAAAAAAAATGCTATGGTCTGGCATGCCACTTGGTAACAGAGGTATTTTTAACCAGCGCCCGCGGAGGAAACGGACCATGAGTCTCATGGGTCTGGGGTCTGTTCTCTTTACAGGCTCTGGGAACCATTGATTGGTGTGGGATAAATTGGCTTTTCATTGCACACCATGCCACCAATTTGTGGGCAAGGCACTAAACAAGACCAAAGAGAAACAGACCAAAGAGAGTCTGTGGATAAGTGCTGCTGATGAGTTTGTTTGACTTTGAACAGAACGTCGATTAAAAAATTTGTAAGTCTACCAATGGTAACCTCAGGTAGTTGAAAAAAAGAGAAGATTAACATGTATGCTCAGAGCAATCTTAAATTTGTGATGCTTTTGGGAAGCTGCACAGTGTTCAGATTTCGGTCCATTTAGGTCAAATTAGTCAGTCAGTCAGTCATTTTCTGTACCGCTTATTCCCAGTTACGGGGTCACGGGGGACCCGGTGCCCAACCGGCAACTCTGAGCGCAAGGGCAGGAACCAACCCTAGACAGGGCGCTAATCCATCGTAGGGCTAGGTCAAATTATACTAGCTTAAATGTTTGGGAATCATTATGAAGTTTGTTCGTTATCACCCTTCGTACGGAACCCGAGCCGAGTTTCTACTCTTTGTGGCCCAGTCCAATAAAAGTCCTTCATACTAAAATAGTCTTGGTCTCATCTCCCTGTGACTCGGCATTAACAAAATTATTATATTAGTCATTGAGTTCTTATAGGTATTCGACCGGTCAGTTGAACTTCAGTAACTCAAAACCACAAAATTAGGTCATAAAAAAATAAGGACTCTAAGATTAGTTTATCGTAGAGTCATGACTGGATCTCGTGCCACAGTGCTTGCTTTTGAAACCTGCCTCTGATGGAGACAGGAACGGGAACATGGAAGAAGGAGAAGAGCTTGGTGTGATTTCAGACCTGCTGGGTCGTGGCTTCTGAGCGTACCACAGCAGCTGTTGGAGATGAAAATAACTGGATTCCAGCTTCTCCTGTCATTCAAACGGAGAGCAAGCTATAAAAACAGATCCAGCCGAACATCATGAAAAGTCCATCATGTAGTGTTAGAGAAATTATTTACCTAAATTCAAGGATGTAAATTGTTAATGGAACTGGTTTGAGCCAGTGATAAATCATCTTCTTCTAAAGAATAGCTCCTTTCACTAACTGAAACAAGCCATGGCCAAATACTGATGATTAAAACAGAGGTTTACTCCGTGTATCCATGGTGATGAGAAAATGCCTAGCTATGTCGGCTATTCTCAGCTGTCCGCTCTTAATTTAGAGCAAGGTTGCTCTGCTACTTTGGCCTCTTGTGTGTGGCATAATTTTGTAGTAGTGTGTGTGTTCATATTTGTGGTGTTGTGTGTGTGTTGTGTGCGTGTGTGCAATAATTCTTCTAGTTCTGGAACGGTGTGATTTACTCTAAACTGTGTTTTGTGTGAGAATTGACGTATGTGCTTAGGTGTCTCTGGCATTGTGTTTTGTAACCCATATCCTTTATATTGTGTGTGCTGTGCTGTTGTTGTTGTTGTTATTATTATTATTATTATTTATGCTATAAACCAATGCTATCACCTCAGGCTGGCAAAGCCTCAGGGCAGGATTTTCTAGAAACCGCTTTGCCCTTTTGATCTGAGTGAGAAAAATGCTAGAGATTGCTTTTTTTTTTTTTATCCTTTTTACTTTTTTTTATTTTGTGCTTTGTGTGACCAAGTTGTGATGGTAATAATGATTTTAATTTATTTTTATTTTTATTACGTTTGTGGTTTTTTTACTTGCTTTGTTTGGGGCCATGGTTTTCAGTTTGTTGGTGGGTTGGATTGTATGATGGTGTGCTGAAAATAGGGTTGCCATGATAGCACTTTTATAACCCCAGTTTTATCTTTGTGTTGGTGATATTAGCCTGGAGGGCTTGAATGTTGTTCTAACAAGCTCATCTGCTTAGTATAAGTCACACATTAGGCCTAAGCAAACCTTCATTACATTGTTGACATTATGGCTTTTTTTTGTCCTGTATTAAACACACTGGTGTAACAAGCTAAGCATTTAAGAGATGGTAAATAAATGACATCTCTTCTTTGCTGAATACATCCTGAAAACAAAACGGTAAAGATGGATCTGGGGAGAAATCCCCTCCAAAAAGGATTGGGGGGTACATAAAGAAAGGCAGAATGTGTTTATTGTTCTTCATTGCTTATTTAATCAAAACTCGGTCTGTGTGTGCCATCCAGCACGAAGCTCATTGTCTAAAAGCGGAGGGGGAAATGGCCAGCAGTGTCTCTTTTTGAAAACTGTCCAGCTGTCAAAGTCGCAGTGACACATTCACAATGCTCACCTCATCAGCTCTCTGCTTCCGCAGGGTCCCACTTTCCCCCTCTACTGAGCTCCAAAACAGGCCATGTGACTTGCAGCATGCTCTCGCTTTAATTTCTGCAGCTGCTGTTTCCCCGGGTGGAAATGAAATTTAAATATAACGTTAATCGAATGTTAATATGACTAATAAGTCATTAGTTATATTAATAACTCTTTAGAAAACACTAAGCATTTGCTTAGTAAGTCTAATAGCATTTTATTCAGTGAACTATCTATTTTGGCAACCCTATAACTCTCATAACCACTACAAGGCATTTCCTTGGTGTTGGTGGGAAATGGGGTGTGAATTTTTTTGGATTGTGGAAATGGCGTGTTTGGCCACGGTGTGGGTTGTGCCCTGTGGTTGTGTTTCTGCAGTTAAAACCATGTTGCAGCTCTAGTTTGTTGTGACTAACACAGCGTTGTGTTTGTGTGTCGCAGGATCCCCGCTCACTACGTATACCCACAAGCATTCATGCAGCCCAGCGTGGTGATCCCTCACGTGCAGCCGGCCGCTGCGTCCACCGCCACCGCCACCACTGCCTCCTCGCCCTACATCGACTACACTGGAGCTGCATACGCACAGTACGCCAGCGCTGCCACCGCTGCGGCTGCCGCCGCTGCATACGAGCAGTACCCGTATGCCGCCTCCCCCGCCGCAGCCGGCTACGTCACCACGGCCGGGTACGGCTATGCTATGCAGCAGCCGCTGGCCGCCGCCACTCCGGGCTCAGCCGCAGCCGCCGCAGCCGCAGCATTCGGTCAGTACCAGCCCCAGCAGCTGCAGGCTGAGCGCATGCAGTAGCAGCTTATGGCACTGAGATGAGGAAAAGCCAATGCCCAGTGACTGCTCATTGGCCATAGAGAGTTGTCTCACCAGAAGGAGGATAATGTGATGATTGATGGAGGTGTTTAAATGAGGTGGGAACTCCATCGCTTTCCAACTTGCTGTGATTAAACCAAAAAAAAAAAAAAAGCAAAAATGTGAAAAAAAAAAAATCAGCGAAAGCGTAAAGACAGAGATTTAACTTTTTACCATTATCGATACTGTTATTGTTACCTTTATGCTTAATATTGATGTAGTGTATTTATTGCTAAAGGAGAACACAATGACTAATCGCTGCGGCTTGGAGGTAGAGAAGAAGCCTTAAGTCCAGATGCTGTCATTACATTAGAAGACTTTTCTTCATAAAGGACGTTAGATGTCCGCACAGTGTTTTCATAATGAAGCCCTCTAACTTACATATTTATTCTCATTTTTGAGGGACTTTTCTGTTCTGTCGTCTAATGTGCATTGCAAGGTTTTGTTTTCTGATGATCAGGGAAATTATTCCAACCAATTAGTAAAGACAAACAAAAAAAAAAAAAACTAACTCCAATCAGGGAGTGATGCACAAGTGTGGAGATATGGCATGCAAGAAAATGTAATTGTAGCTTTGTCTGGCATGTTCAGGATCTTTTTTTTTTTTTTTTTTCAAATCTTCCTGATGCTGAATGTCCCCCTACACCGATTCCTATGCAAAGTGAAAACAAAACAAACTGCGGAGATTTCCTGCCGCTCTCCTCTGAAGGACAACGAACAAATTCAGAGCATGATGAAAGGACATTACATAGTATTATTTGCTTACACACACACACACACACACACACACACACACACGTACATGTACACATACAGGTACACTAGTGTCCTTAACACTGGGACAAAAATGTTAGCTCTGTGCAAACTCATCTACACGTTATTGCACACGTACACTTATTCATGCACTCGCATTGTATGATAAATCCAAACTGACAAAAGGTCAGAGCTGGAGACTTGCAAGTGAGGAGCAGGCAACAGCTGCTGTGTGGGGACAGACAGGCTCCGCACACACACACACACACACACACACACATACACACTCGCACACTCACACAGACAGAGATTGCTCTGGAAAGAACGCATCACTTGTGCTCGTTTGTTGAGCTGTCACATTTTAATCCCTGGGCCCGCTTGGGAACACGTCCCCCTCCAGCTTTGTCAGCAGTTCCACGTCTGTCCTAGAGACGGGCTGGAGGCTTAAGCGCAGGCTGCACTCCCCCAATCCCGTTCTAACATCACCTTCAGCACCAGCCGCCGCATCTCTCGCTCATGAGCAGCTCCTATCTGGAAGGAACGGGTAGCGTGAGGAGGCAAACAGGCTTCGACAGTGTACCAGTGAACTTCCATCAGTCAACCAAACGCTGTTGGTGAAAATCATCTGTTCATTTTGTTTTGTGTGTGTTTGTCTAGAGAAACGTCTGTGCACCAGCCTGGCTTCTTCTCCTAGTAAGAGATGAATCCATTCTCTGTTCCCTCAGAAAACCAAAGGTTACATCTTTGTACTAGAAAGCAGCACTAAAGCTGAGGGTTCAAACACAAGTATGAGAGTTCACAGTGCCTTACAACTGTAATGCTATTTAAAGAGGAAAAAAGAGAACTGCTATTTATTTATTTTGAGATTTACGCTGCGCCCTAAGGACGGCGACTTAGTGGCGGTACTGTATTAATAATAATAATAATAATAATGTATTCATCTCATGGCATATTATAAGTTATTGATTAGATTTAGTTATAGTATCATTAACATACTCAACCAAAAATGTTCTTGATTTATTTAAGATACAATTCTGTATGTGCACTGTACATTTTTTTTTCTTATGCCTTACGAATTTTAGAGCATTTCATTAAATATCTGCTAGGTTGATGTTTATTTAATGCAGGCCTATTTGCAGGCATATTTTGCAGGCCTATTTTTTTTTTTGTTTTTTTTTGTTTTTTTTGTCGTATCTAGAACTGTAGAAAATAAAAACTCCTTGTAAAAACTAAGCAAAATGCTGCTTCATACACTAGAATGTATAGTCCTTGTCAAGGTTCAGTATCTGTGCTTCTACTGCTTTTAATATACATCAGATGGGCTATTTTACACTGTTGGGAATTTTTATACTTGAACAAGGGAAAATATGAAAAGCAATAAAAAAAAAAAAGAAACTTTTTAAGGAAGCATTTCATTGTCACTGGATTTGGGCATGTAAGGTGTTATTTACTATTTAATGGAAACCCAAAGGATGTCTCAGTAAACCTAATTTAAACCTTATTTCAGATTTTCAACACTATTTACTCAAAGAAAATAAAAGGTTCTGTATTTCAACCTTAAACGCTGTGTGTCTGTGTGCTTGTTACGCTCCATGTTAAAACATGACAATCTTCCTTACATTTCAACATGAAGACAACATACTTCTTTAGAAACATTTGATGAATGGGAATAAATGTGTAAACTAGGTTATTGAAACTGTTTGGATGAACAGACATTGTGCAAGAAGCTGCAGATTTGAAGCTTTTAAGAGCTACCAGAGAGTTGGTACATAAAATGTTTACTATTCCTGAGAGACCATTGTATCATAGTTGTCATAAGAGTTTGAACTTTAACACATTTTCTGTAAACTAGTATGCTCTGATTACTTCACTGTGATTTATATGTGTAAGCTCACATTTTTACTGTTGCAGTTCCCATTTATTGACATTATTTATATATTTCTTTTATTTAAGGATGTGGATGAGGTTGATTGTTTCTCAGTCATTTGTCAGCTGTATCGCTATTTCCTAACACTGGAACATACGAATTGAGTGGAATGTGAGCAATACGTGAGAAAGAGACTGTGTAGAAGCAGGAACGGGAAGGAAGAATGAAAGTCTACCATACCAGTGCTTCAAATGCCAAATGAAACTGAACAGCAGAGTTTCTATGATTCATGATTCTATGAATTCATGATAGAAATGACTCAAGGACAAATATTCAAGGTGTAATGAGCATTTTTCTACTCTACCGGTCAAGCCTCCATTGGTGAACAGTTGATATCTTAATCAAAATAGACTTCATGTTAAAACTTTAATGAGTTTCCTGATTACACAAGTGCACTTTTGTTTACTATATAGCACTCAGTTATAGAAGGGATTATTTATTATTGTACTATCCTGTGTCTAAAGGAGGATGGGTTCCCTTTTGAGTCTGATTCCTCTTGAGGTTTCTTCCTCTTGACATCTCGGGGAGTTTTTCTTGCCACTGTCACCTCTGGCTTGCTCATTAGGGATAACATTTATATACATTTAAAAGTTATATCTGGATTTTCTGTTTCTGTAAAGCTGCTTTGGGAGATTGTCCATTATTAAAAGCACTATATGAATTGAAGAGAGGTGACTTACATTTACGGCATTTTGGCAGACACCCTTATCCAGAGTGACTTACATTTATCTCATTTATACAACTGAGCAGTTGAGGGTTAAGGGCCCAACAGGGGCAGCTCAGTGGTGCTGAGGCTTGAACCCCTGACCTTCTAATCATTAACCCAACACCTTAACCACTGAGCCATCCCTTCCCTCATCCCCTGACTTCAGGGCCCATATCAATCCTTTTCTCTTTCAACCTTTTTTTCATCTGCCTGGAAGCACTGATCATCACCTTATGGACCTCTAGTACCCTCAACGTTCCTGGTGTAACTTCTTGATGCTGTACAATGTACAAAACCTGCCTGTCCTAGCTGGACAGAGCAACGTATGGAAACATGATACTCAACGAAAGCTGATTATGCTACTATTTTTAACATTATCAACATGATCCACATATCATCTTCACAGATTTTGTTTCTTCACAGCTTCACTTGTAGCTGGATAAAGAATAAAAGTGCCGTCATGTTCCACTGTAGAAGCCGTGATCCCGGTTCCTATCACCAACATGGCAGAACAAATCTGTTAGTAAAATTCCCTTTCTTCCTATCACTCATATCTTAAATATGAACAATGGATAGAGGTCCCTCTTCCAATGGACTTCCTGATCTACTCAAAACTGTCTCTTCTCACATTCCATTCATGTACACTACAAAGTACAGCCAAAAGACATTTGTAGACACCTGTCCATCACACCAATATGTGCTTTTAGATTGATCTCACATTTGCTGTTATAATAACCTGGACTCTTCTGGAACGGCTTTCCAATAGACTTTGGAGCGTGGCTGTGGGGATTTATGATCCTCCAGCCATAAGAGCTTTAGTGGGGTCAGGTACTGATGATGAGCAAGAAGGGCTGGCATACAGTCGGGTGTCTGGTTCAACCCAAAGGTGTGCACTGGGGTTAAGGCGAGGGCTCTGTACAGGACACTTGATTTTTTTAGACTCCAACCTTGGAATGGTCTTTATGGAGCTTGCTTTGTGTTCATTGTCATGCCAGAACAGGCTTCAGCCTCTTAGTTCCTGTGAGGATAAACTGTAATGCTACAGCTTATACAACTGTGTGTATCCAACAGTTTGAGGAAGACCGACATATAGGTGTGGTGGTCAATTGTTCATAAATGTTTGGCCATGTAGTGTATCTGTTTAGCATACAGGTACACAATGCACAATATTTTGGGCAACATTAACACATAATTCTTCATGATGATAGGTTATGACATGTTGAACACACTTTCACAATCATATAATACATACAGTAATGTTGGATGGATGAATGGATGACTATGTCCTATCTCTGATGACTAATTGATTCAACCACTGACCTTTATTCAGCACAGATAAGCCAGCTGCTGGTCAAGTAAAAGGGCCTGTTTACAAACACTGCTTCCCAGGTTTCTTATTATGTCCAGATACTATTATAAGCAACAAGTACAAAGTGTTCTTTTTGGCCTGAAGTATCATGGAGCTGTTCCATTACAATGACAAAGCAAGATATTTTCATATTGTGTAATAGATGAGTCGATATAGCAGCCACAAACAACCCATCTCCTCATGTCCAAAAACTAAGAATGTCATTTACTTGACCCTGGTCATTTTGCTTTGTGATAGCAGCCCTGGTTTCTCTCTGTAGGGACAGAGCTCAGCTGTAGAGGCTTTGACAAAGGGGCATTTCCTGGATATACTATGTTGGCAATTGATATATCCAAATGACAGTTAAACCATTCTCAAATCCACCATATGATCCCAATTTATCAGAACACCACATGTGATTACAAGATAACCCACTATATATAAAAGTCTCTTCATTCCCTATAACTTGTGAATTGGAAGCATTTTATCTTAAATATACTCGTATACAAAGCTCTCAAGGCATAACCGACGTATTACTTGGGTTTAAATACCTACAACACTCGACAGAGTACTGCAAAATGGACTCCTGTTGGAGCTCTGAATTATTCAAGTCCTCTCTAATCAATAAGAAATGCCTTTTGCTCCTTGTGGCACCCCGCTCTACAGCATGTTCTATTTCTGTTTGCCCTGTAACCTGACACATGGCCTTATGCACCCCCCTGTGACACAGCAGAGATAAAGTCTGTCTCACCATCACCATTCACGATTAAACAGAACTGCTGGAAAATGTTAACCATTCACTAAGTCATGATAAGCTTTTTGTCTCATGATATGCTCAGGAAATTAAAAATACAATACCCGAGATGTCTGATATGACTGTCTACTAGGTACTGAAATGCATTCCAGTAATATAAAATAAACAGCGGAATAGATTAATTTAACAGGTAATTATGAAACATTAGATCTGCAAGGCATCCTCAAGTGAGTGTCTTCCTAGCTACTCCCAGACTTTTTTTTATTATTATATTATATCCCTAATTGTGTATTAGGTTCTCCCTCTGAGTTATCTACTGTCAGTATTCCACAACCCCCATAGTCTAACCCACCTGCAGGCCTGTGTTGCTGCTAATACGCTTTAGGCCCTGCCCACACATCACGGGAATGTTTTGAAAAAAGCAGTTTTCCCGTTGTGTTTTCAAAGTTTCACATCCACATGACAACATTTTAGAACCACAGATTCACAAAAGCAAGTGAAAATGCTGTCAGATGTATGCCAGAACACCTACAATCTATAGTACAGGCCAAAAGTTTGGACACACCTTCTCATTCAATGCGTTTTCTTTATTTTCATGACTATTTACATTGT
>JAOTRJ010000031.1:14253548-14265027 GCA_028564905.1 Leptodoras praelongus | reverse complement strand
ACCAACACACACACACACACACACACACTTCACAGAGATAGTTAACGAGACTATGAACTTAAACCCAACACACACACTTACACACACACACTTCACAGAGATAGTTAACGAGACTATGAACTTAAACCCAACACACACACACACACACACTTCACAGAGATAGTTAATGAGACTATGAACTTAAACCCAACACACACACACACACACACACACACACCTGCATTCACAAGCCCAGTCTAATATTACTCAGTCAGACTGAAAGCAACAGCAAAGAAGGACGACTGGAGGAACAGCAGTAAGAAAACAGTAATAGTTCTTAACAATAACAATAATAATAATAATAATAATAATAATATGCGCTGCTCGAGTCAGGAGCCACCTTTGGGACTCTAGTACCACTTTTCCCACTGATATTTGTTCAGGGAACCAGACGAGGTCTTCAGGAGTGTTCAGAACTGGTCAGTGTTTCCACTGTTCAGTCCAAAGGAATTTGTAGTTTGAAATGAACATGAACATGTTTTGTAAACCGTGCTCTACATTCATGCCACAGCTAGCTAGCGGTCAGATACGCTTTGTCAAAGTTTATTTCCTTCTTCCTCCCTTTTTTTTAATCCACATGACACTTGGTATGGCTGTAGCCCCACGTGTCTGATACTTCCTGTTAGCACGCTCGGAAATGGCTAGGCTCTGAGAACTTTGAGATGTTTTGTGAAGAACTCTTAAGGCGAGTTGGCCTCTAGGGGGTGCGTTACCCAGCTCATTACGATTCATTTGTGGAGTAGCACCTAGTAAATAATGTTCAAAGCAAGAACCCAGCACTTCTCCAGCCAAGATGTCGTGATTCACACCCAGCATCACTACCACATTCTTTAGATGCACGCCAAATTCGGCGGAGGCGTGACCGACACGTTTCATTCCGGCTCTGTCTCGCACTATGCAGCGGCCATATTAATGTCGATTAAAATGATCATTTTAGAAGCGCACTATTTATCTCTCAGGCATGGTGGACAGAATTGATAGTTATACATTACTAACATGTACATGTATATATCTTAATTATGGCCTCATCCTGGAAAGATACTCGGGCTGATATAATACTGATATCCTGATTATGTCAGATATCACAGGTGTGTAATTCAGGCAGCGCGGTGTGTGCGTATGAGATTCATATGTTGAGCAGAACAGCAGTGGGGGGGCAGCAGCAGGAAGAGTCCCTTCTCTGACACGGATACAGAGGGGAAAAAGAAAAACACACACCTCTGTTGTCGAGAGCACCGTGTCCTCATCCAGACTCAGCACAGCATCAGTGAGGATGCTCTCATAAGGCAGAAAGCGACTGCTCATCACCTGCACAGCATCAGAAAGAAACAAATACATTGTTTTACAATGTCTTATCTGTTCACAGGTCGGGTTGTCAATCTAAATCATTCTGACAAAATGTATATATATATATATATATATATATATATATATATACATATACACACACACACACACACTCACACTCCTGAAGAAACAAATACATAATGTCTTATCTGTTCACAGGTCAGGTTGTCAATCTAAATCATTCTGACAAAACGCACACACACACACACATTATATATATATATACACACACACACACAATTTTCCTCCAGCTGACTTGTTTGAATATTTATAGCTTTAAGCTTTATCCTGGAAGGTGTTATGTTACTGTGTATATCCAGTGCTGTGCAAAAGTCTTAACACACTAATGTTTTTAGGTACGACTTTTGTTATTGATGTTTTTTTGTTGCGTTCTGCATTATGGAGTCAGTACAAAAAGATTTCATATTTCCAAATGTTACTTTTCCAACAAAAAATGAAATGTTACACAAAAATGTTTGTATATCAGTAGCAAAAGCAACACATTACATAACATAATTGCAAATTTCCCCATTGCGGGATTAATAAAGGATTATCTTATCTTATCTTATCTTAACAGAGCACTTTCCAGACCACAAACATAATGAAGGCTGCTGGGTTTAACATGCAAAGAAAGAAGTAAGTGTGACAAGTGCGAGTCAAAGTCTCCAGAAGAGCTGTGGCAGATTCTCCAAGATGCTCAGTAAAACTAAAAAGCTCATTTCCTTATAAACCTGCACACACAGTGAAACACCTGGGAACACTGTGTTTAAGAAAAAAATGGCACACCATATATGGACTTCCTTTAGTTTATCACTGTTTCCTGCACTTTATAGTGTTTTCTGTAGAAACATCTTCATTATGTTTGATGGCATCTCTGCATGTGTCTAAGACTTCTGCATCGTACTGAATCAGTAATCAGCTGTAGGTTTTACTGAGCGTCTTGGAGAATCTGCCTCAGCTCTTCTGGAGACTTTGACGGTCACACTTACTTCTTTCTTCATTATGTTTTATGTGTTGCTTTCATTACTGACATACAAACATTTTTGTGTAAAATTTTACGTAACGTTCGGAAATATAAAATCTTTTTGTACTGACTCGATAACGCAAAACAATAAAAGTTGTACCTAAAAACAATAGTAGTCGTGAGTAAAAGGTAAGAGTTTCACGATGAACAGGTCAGGGACACACATGGTAATAAGATGCAGAGATACACACACAGGCTTTTAAACAATAACTAGGATTATGATTCTGATAGCTGCTCAAGTCAAACAAAGCCTCCCACACAACAATACACACATACCTGATAAGCAAACACATTCATAGCCCTGAGCACAGTCACCCACAGAATCCTAAAAACTCAACAGTGCAGTCCTGACCCTGACTTTAAACTCGTCTCTCTTTCATCTTTTCTATCTTTCAGCTTGTAAACAAAGCTGTTTCTTATAGAAAAAAAATATTTAAAAAATTCACAAAAACATATTCATATTCATACGCATGGGCTTCCTTCATAAATCTTTCATACCGACATTTACATAAGAAACGCTCCTGCTCCTGAATGCGTGTACATTTACACATACGCAGACTAACTAATATAAACCTCTACTTGATTTTTAGTTTCAAAAACAACGAATCCTGACGAGTTACTGAACTGTCTGCTTGTATAACTGTTCATAGCGTATATATTATATTGTTTTTGTATATACACATGTCCAGAAAGTAATGAGAATGAAATCCCTATGCCTGTAGAGCTTATGGGTGGGGATGGTGGTTGAAGGTCAGGGAGAGTGGGATCTCAGATAAACGTTAGGACCCGTTTCATTTGCATTCTCGCCTTCGCAGACGTTTGTTTTTGTGAAACCCTGCTGAAGTGCCTCGTCACTGGAACAATGCAACCGAGTTTGAAGCAAATGTTGTATCGCTTAACAAAAGAACACAATTTCCTGAACAGAGTGATCACAAGAGATGAATGACGGGTGTTCGGGTACGATCCTGAGACGAAAAGACAAAGTGCTGAAAGGCACACGACGACACCTCGCACAAAAGAAGCTCGCACGAGCGAATCGAAAATCAAGTCGCTGTTCGTCGTCTTTTTTGGTTCTCAAGGGATCGTCCATAAAGAATTCGTACCAGAAGGTTGAGATCAAAGGACGTTTGAAAGACAACCACTTCTGCGCGGTAAAGAAGATCCACAGAACCGAGACGCCGAACATCCTCACAGACGACGAGTTCTAGCAACGTTGGCAGAAATTCTCATTACTTCCTGGACGGACCTTCTATCTATATAGTGCTTTTAAAGACATAAAAATGTATACATTTTATCCTTAATGAGCAAGCGAGAGGTGAGGGTGGCAAATAAGAGCTCCCTGAGATGTTGATTTGGGTGATACCGGGTGTGTGTGTGTGTGTGTGTGAGTGTGTGTGTGTGTGATCAGTAAGTTTATATTTAGATTCCTCCTGCTGTCAGTTCTCACCAATTCTCATCAAGTCTCTCAAAGCCCAACGGAGGCAGCTTGGTAGTGCTGGGGCTCAAACCCCTGACCTTCTGGTCAGTAACCCAGAGCCTTATCAGATCATTGGCAAACGCATGGGCCTCAGTGGAGGACAAGTTGGAATGCTGTTTTGTTTGCTTTTTCTGTATTTTCTTTTTTTTTGGTCTGATCCAGCTATAAAGAAGTAAGTCATGGAAATAATCACCAAAGTGTAACTGCACTTCACTGCTAACGGCACATGCATGACTGGGAACCTTATTACATAAACCTACTAAAAATACTGAGTCAGGATTTGATTGATTTCGTGATTACTGTTGTGATCGTCTAAGCGACTGTTACTGTTGCGTCATGAACACCAACGCGAGATTGGGTTAGTTCCTGTATTTTAAACAGGGCAAAAAGACATTTAGGTATTGTGTACTGCCCTATGGGATGAATAGTCATCTATCTACCTATCTATCCATCCATCCATCCATCCATCTGTCTATCCATCCATCTATTCATTTCTCTATCCATCTGTCTATCCATCCATCTATTCATTTCTCTATCCGTCTGTCTATCCATCCATCTATACACCTCTCTATCCATCTATCTATCCATCCATCCATCCATCCATCCTACTATCAGTAATAGTGAATAACAAACTGTTTTCTTCGACAGCCACCAAAGATCAAAACAAAAGTTGCTGAAATGAAAGGTTGATGTAGTTTCCAGCGCGTCACAGATATAAACATCCTGAAATATGCCAGCTGCTTAAAATACAATAAATATTTAAAAGTGCCCTATAAACACATATGGTGACAAAAACAAACGAATGAGCATGTTCATGTGCTGAGTTGCTTCAGGCAGAAATGTCTTTCTCTCTTTCTCTCTCTTACACTTACACTTACACACACACACCTATCTGAGTAAACAAGACAGCCACAAGCACAACAAACCACAGGCTGACTAGCACTCCTCTCCTATCCCTAAAGCAGAAAGCTTATCTTTCTTCCCTGTGTGCTGTACATGTGTGTGAGTGTGTGTGTGCGCGCGTGTGTGTGTGTGTGTGCGTGTGTGTGTGTGTGTGTATGTGCGTGTGTGTGCGTGCGTGTGTGCGTGTGCGCATATGTTTGTGTGAGTGTATGTGAGTGTGTGTGTGCGTGTGTGTGCGTGTGTATGTGTGTGTGTGCGTGCGTGTGTGCGTGTGCGCATATGTGTGTGTGAGTGTATGTGAGTGTGTGTGCGCGCATGTATGTGTGTGCTAAATGTGTGTGTGTGTGTGTGTGACTACGTACTATCAGTCCTGTTCTGCATCACGTGCCTCTTAAACAAGTGCTGAGGTAAATACACGGAGCACGACATTTACCTGCTCTCAGATTGATTAGAAGGAAAATTTTGAGAACTCAAACAACTGAAATGTTTCATTTGATATAATTAAAAGAAAGTGAGGAAAGCTCAGGGGCTTAAGCCGACAGCCTGGAGAGCCACGCCGAGTGCGAGTGTGTGATGAAATATTTCCAGAAGCCCTACCTTGTTCTCTCCTTCGATGACTATGACGGGTATGGAGGTGGCAGGCCAGCGGTGCTTGGCAGGTAACGGCTTGTCGCAATTCCATAATACAATAATCTAAAAAACAGAAAAAAGAGGAGGGGGGTGAATACACCGAACAAAACAGATGCCATGAAAAAAGAACTTAGTCTTTCATTTTGCTCTAATACGTCTGCGAAGATGTTTGGAGACATTAAACACACAGAAGGAGATTTTGATGGGAGCGGAATACAGCCGTGTACGATCTCACATGGCTATGTGAATGGAATCCAATAAGGGAAGTTTTCTGTAATAATGGGTAACATGATTGACAGGTAGACACACCTCCTTGCTCTGATTGGTTGGCTGTTACTTGTACTTGAACATGATTTGCTGTTTTCTCTCAGACTCTGTGATGACTGCTTTGTCCAAGATGATGATATGTTTCCCATTGCAACAACTTTGTCATACAGTACAAAAAGCAATTCCAAGCTTAATATTGGGATTAATAATTTGAATTATCCACAGTTAAAAAAAAAACACTACATTCCTGTAAAGCACACACACACACTCACACACACACTCGCACGCACTCAAATACACACTCACAAACGCACACTCACTCACAAACGCACACTCACACTCACGCACTCACACACCTACCTAATTTATGCTTCATCACCTTGAAGTGCCTAAATGCTCTGCTGCCTGTCCCTCTCTTAGAAATGTTAAATCTTAGAAATGTTAAAACTCAAAGGCTTCATCTACCACTCATCTCATCTATGCTGCAAAAAAATAACAACTTCCAGATACCCCCCCCCTCTTCTCCGAAGCCCCAAACACAAAAGCAAAGCAAAGCAAAGCAAAGCTCTCGCTGCAAGCGTTTGACGCATCTCACTTTCAGGGATGTATGAAAGGGAAAATAGATTGCTCAGTTTAAAAAGCAGCTTTGATTACAGCATTTTTTTACCAAATTCAGACTGTAAATAGTGGTTAAAAAAAAGCACAGGTTGTGTGATGCTGTGAGGAAGCGCAGAGGCAGTTACTGAGGTGTATTTTTAACACTGATTAGCTGCTCCTTCCTCTGACGCTAATTGGAGAAGCTGAAAGGCAGATGGTATCTCTATCAGCTTCCCCTTGTTCTGGGGGTGGAATTATGCGTGTGACTGTTTCGCTCTTTCTCGCTCGCACAGATCCACGCGCTCGCCCTCGTACGAAACAGGAACGGCAGCTCGCAGCGGGACTCTAGTGCGAGCTCGCTTGCCAGAACCAACCCGAGAAACAGCTCTCGCCTTCTCCCGCTCTCTCCCTCATTTATTTATATCTTTCCTTCCTGCAGTACCACTTCCCAGGGCGAAGGAAAGCCTCGGCCTGATTAAGGGAAGCAAAGGGCGCGCGCTATGATTACTCCTCCCGTCCCTCCACTTCACTCGATGAGAGCGCATTCCATTGAGGGAAAACAAAAGCAGAGCCCTTCAACTGGGGGAGAGAGAGACAGAGAGACAGAGAGAGACGAGAGGCGGCCAAGTGTGTGCATACAGTCAGTGACAATGTGGTGCATTTAATTAATCTGTCCCGCTCTCTGGGTTTCTGTTCCCCTTTATTTTATCTCCTTCCATCTTCTCTCCCCGTCTGACTTTGTCTTACTCTCTCAGAAAGGAATCAATACATTTTTCATTCGCAGAGCAGTCAGCTTCACAGTCCTGATGGATACCATGGAAACACAGGGGCGATCGAGAGGACTGAGTCCTTATTTATTTCTCCGCAGAGGATCAAACCGGGTTTGTGCAGTCAGCCACAGCGAGAGCAGGCATCTCCAGGAATAAAGACTCCTACTTTTAACCACTTTTGCAGAAAGTTACCGTTAACAAGTGGAAAACAAGTTACGAAACAGCGTACGAATCACAACACAGCACCAGCACTGGATATATGTACACTTAAGGCATTCAAATGTAATTAAGACACCCTTCTCCAGACAGACTTACATTTATATGATTTATACAACTGAGCAGTTGAGTGTTAAGGGCCTTGCTCAAGGGCCCGACGGTGGCTGGTGCTGGGATTTGAAGATTTGAACTCATGACCTTCCAGTCAGTAGGAAAATGTTTTAACCACTGAGCTACTACTGCTCCAGTGGATGTATGTCACAAGCCTGAGTGCCCTAAAGCCAAACCATCTTGCAAAATCATTTTACACAGTTCGGCCTCCATCATTTCTGTACCCATGTGTCCAAAACCACGGCGAACCGGTTGCTCGTACCTGAGCGCAGTACTGGGACTTGGCCACGGCCGTCAGGAGCTTGAGGATGGGCTGAGACTGAGACACCAGCGGGGTAACAGCATGGATGACTGCGGTGAACTTGGGGTACGGTTTGATCCCTGAGGGGGAAAAGAAATACACAAGACAAAAGATCTTTTACTAGTGTGTTGAACAGTACAGCTTGATTTACACCATGTCCATCTTTATGTAATATAGTCTGCTATAGGGCTATTTTCATTTACTGCATGGAGAGAAAGGATATTTCTTCACGTTGCTGAAGGACATTTACTTTGATCCATCCACCATCCACAGCTCTTTATTGATCACGCCGACAAATATCGCAGATTGAGATAAAGGTACGCGTGGGCAGATTCATGGATGCATTAGAAACAGCAGTCAGGCATGACTCCAGCTTGTGCATACGGATTCACCCAGTTACACCAGGCAATTTACTGATCTATCAGCGTACAATACACCACCGCTTAGCCACTGTTCTCAATTTGGAAAGCTGGAAATGGAGTAATGCCAGTGACTCGCCCTTACTGCCAATAAAGAGTCTTCATAAACGCAAAGTCTAAAAATAACAAGGCTCATATAGTACATGCTAGATGATTAAATAAGCCAAGAAAAAGAGATTAAGCTGGAGAATAATACTCTAAAGGCTGCACAGGTTTCATAAAGCATCATAAAATCATAAAAACTACTAAGTATATAAAAGAATCAAAGCGTTTTGTAGAAATTTCCTGCTGTATTTCAGTTTATGGAAATATCACCAGGAATTGACAATAAATGCTCTTAATTAAGTCATTAGCTCATTAAAATGGTGTTACTGTAGTGATGTTTTAATGCCCAGAGGGAAACGTTTAAAAGACTTACAAACATCTCTTATAACGAAACTTCAAACTGCTTCCGTCTTCCGTGCGCACCGCAAATAAGGCGGGTTAACCGCTATGATAAAAATGTTCTGAATGCTGCTGAGTTTTGCATGAAGTAAGTGTGACGGTCAAAGTCTCCAGAAGAGCCGTGGCAGATTCTCTGAGACGCTGAGTAACACTTACAGCTGATTACTGTACAGTACGATGCAGAGGTCTTGCAGATGTTTCTACATAAAACAAAACACTATAAAGTGCAGTAAACAGTAATAAATTAAAGGAAGTCCATATATGCTGTGCCTCTTTCTTAAACAGTGTTCCCAGCTGTTTCCCAATGTGTGCAGGTTTATAAGGAAATTAGCTTTTAAGTTTTACTGAGACCCTGCCACAGCTCTTCTGGAGACTTTGACTGTCACACTTGCTTCTTTTTTCTTGTGGTCTGTTATGTCATGTGTTGCTTTTGTTTTTTCTTTTCAATTTTTTCTTGGAAAGATAAAATCCTTTTGTTCTGAATCAATAATGCAGAACTAAAAACCCACCAAAAAAAACCATCAATAACAAAAGTACCTAAAAAAAACAATACAATAAACAAACCTGTCTAAATATATGATAAGAATCAGGATTTGATTGATTATGAACACTTTAACTTGTATAATCTAGGCGGTGTGGCTAAGGTTCCTGGAGATCTCAACCTGTGCTTATATGGAACGCTTTCCAAATCAGTGATTTCCCCTGAAAGTACTGAGATAGCTTCCATTTAAATAATAATAACACTAATAGTAATCATCCATTTAAACACCAGAATTGAAAACTGATCCGAGATCCTAAAATGCACATTCAGACTTACCAAGGCCGGCGTAGAAGAAGGGGAAGTCACCGAGATAGGAGGAGTACTGGGGCAGGATGAAGAGACCTCCTGGATGAGTGTTCCACATCACAGTATTGTGTGCTGTGTGCTTCAGAACCCGGTCTTGAATGATCTACACACGCGCACGCGCACGCACACACACGCACACACACACACACACACACACACACACACACACACACACGGTCAGTTACTGTCACTGCACTGAGATTAGATACACATGGACACAAGCTGTATACATTTATGCAAACATCCAGAGTCTTGGTTCAATCAGTTTTCACTGAAACGGCGAGCGCATCACGGCTCTGCTTCTAAAGACAAAATGGGAGCCGACTCCAAGATGCTCCCGACTCCGAGATAACTTCGGTGGCCTTGAGGAACCAATAGCCCCTTTCAAAAGAGACACAGATTGAAGCAATATTTTTGGCAGTTTATATTGTGCCCTTCGGTCTGTTGACGGCCCGGGAGGGTGACAGCATAATTGCTAGCAACCCTGGAATTGCAGCTGATAGGAGGCTGGACGCCTTGGCAGCAGTGCGCTTGTAGCCAATTCTGAATGCTACAAGGCACTTTGTAACACAACTGACAAAAATAGGGGGCATAAAATTCCTTCCGAGGCAGCAAAGAGTGGCAAAAGCTCATTTCAGTGTTTCCCCTCCTGTTTTCTCTACCCCCTTCTCCCCAAGGGCAGTCAATAACCATTTGACTCAGCTGAAAAGATTAACTCTCCCTCCTTTTGCCCTCGCAATAAGAGCACTTGTCATCTTAAATGTGGAATCACAGGAAGGACTGAAAGGCTGTTTCTCTTTCCCGGCTAGAACGCTGAAGCCTACAGGTCTGTCTGGACCCGAAGGAATGTGATTGACGATTCAATTTCCCGACGGAACAGTTACAATATTCTGACTGGAGCATGATAAATAAAAACAAGCGCTCGGATACCTGCAGTTATTACTGCACCAGCATGTCTGTGAAGGCACCAGCCCTGTGCTGGCGTAATCTGGAACAGTTATGATTAGTTATACTGTTATGATTTGTGCATGGGAAGGTAAAACATTCATTAAAACACTGATAGTCGGTAACTGAGCAGTCACATGTAGAGATCAAATGAGAGCAGGCGTTTCTTATCCGACTTCTCAGAGCAGCAAATTGAAGGCCTTTAATACCATTACAGCTGTGCAAACTAAACTGCATTGAACTTTAATATTTTTTTTTTATGGTGGCTCAGTTTCTGTGTTTTAACTGCGTATAAGTAAAAACCACACTGACTGTATAATGTCTAATGTTGCAAATGTGATCATCAAGTCATTAGTACCATAATTAAACATATGGGCAATAATTTTGTTCATTGTTCATATCATATTTCATTCTTAACCATTCCCGCTATTTAAGATGACAGGATGAAAGTGTACATATGGAAAAGCACATTATCTGCTTTTGCTTGGTTTGCGATTCATCAGTGGCCCAGCAAGTGGGAATGTCGATGTTCTAAACAGACACAGAAAAATAAATATGGCGCAAACAGGAAGCCTTGTAGGACTCCATTAACTCTCATTCCCAATGTTTTGCTAATGATGATATCCTGTACATCATCAGACATTAGGATAATAACTGTAACAGAGCAGTGTGATCAGTATGGTATCAATTACATTCCTAGTTAACCTGGAAGTTAAACTGAATAGATCTTACCAGAGAGATGACATGCAGTGAGATACGGTAGTTAACGGCATCATTGGCTTCCCTTTTATTGCAGAGGGCTAACCTTTTATAGGCTCCATCAATTACTTTTAGGTATGGAATGAATTCTGTGAGGACTCGAGCTAATTTCAGTTAACAGATTTTGTGTGTGTGTGTGTGTTATTGGGCAGAGCAACAGCCCACTCCCTGTTTCTTTTTTTTTTTTTTTTTTAATCAAACTACATGATGAGATCAAATCAGACCCTCACTGACTGTTCACTATTTATCTAACTATCCAAGCGCATCAATAAGATGCAGATGGACCAGAAAAACTGGTATATTTGGTAATGTACAGGGGTTAGACAATGAAACTGAAACACCTGTCATTTTAGACCACAATAATTTATTAGTATGGTGTAGGG
>JAOTRJ010000031.1:14213827-14224402 GCA_028564905.1 Leptodoras praelongus | reverse complement strand
GGTCCAATTTAGCCATGAAACCTCCCACACTAAAATGACAGGTGTTTCAGTTTCATTGTCTAACCCCTGTATGTGTTATACATTAAAACCACCTCCTTGTATCTATACTCTCTGTCCATTTTTATCAGTTCCACTGACCATACAGGTGCACTACGCAGTTCTACAGATACAGACTGTAGTCCATCTTTTTTTCTGCAGACTTTGTTAGCCCCCATTTATGCTTTTTTCAGTGGTCAGGACCCCCACAGGACCAGCAGATAAGGTACTATATTGGGGTGGTGGATGATTGTCAGCACTGCAGTGACTCTGATGTGGTGGTGGTGTGTTAGTGTGTGTTTTGCTGGTACAATTGGATCAGACACAGCAGTGCTACTGGAGTTTCTAAACACTGTCCCCACTCACTGTCCACTCGATTGAACACACCCACCTAGTTACTCCGCCTTCTAGATGTAAAGTCAGAAACAGTAACTCATCAGTTGGTGCAGTTTTTCTTAGTCATGCTCTAATCCTTCATCACTGGTCACAGGACACTACCTACAGGGCACTGTTGGCTGGATATTTTTGGTTGGTGGACTATTCACAGCCCAGCAGTGACACTGAGGGGATTAAAACCTGCAGTATCTGATCCTGACTGCTGAAGAACAACATAAAAGGAGGCTAATATATACAAAATATATATCATATACAGTAATATATACTACAATAATATACTATATGCAATATATACATTATAGTATCTAGCCATTTTTCCTCTAGAGAGTGGTTCAGACACCACCTCAGGGATGCTGGGAAATACCCTAATTAAGCAGAAAGAGCAGCAGGTAAGACTGCTCGCCGGATGACTCGGCCCCATTAGGCTAACCTCGCCACAACAAGGGGTCAAACATAAAACCTCTGGCAAAGCAGGCATTCAGGGACAGAACGAGGAAGAGAAGAAGGCTTAATGAGCAGGACAAAATGGAAAGAAATTAAGTAGACAGAAGGAATGAAAGTGGAGCAGGAAAAAAAAGCCCTTAGTGTGGCCTGAGAGAGAGAGAGAGAGAGAGAGAGAGAGAGAGAGAGAGAAATGGGCATGATGTATTCACACTGCCTGCCTTCCACATTAGCAGTCTGCCAGGATACTACTTGGGTGCTGATGTGACAGTGTGCATGAGCTGCTAATACTGCCATCCTTTGTGTGTGTGCGCGAGTATATATATATAAATATATATATGTGTGTGTGTGTGTGTGTGTGTGTGTGTGTGTGCAACTGTACAATTCAGGATGACGTGCAAACAGGTCTTGATTGCAATGTTTTTTTGAGTCAAGTCACTCAGTTCTTTAAGGAAACAAATCATTTGATTCCTTATTTTTTCCTAATCATCATAATTCCGACCTTTAAATGTGCAACATAGATCAAGCTAAAATTGGGCTAGCCATTGGGATCTCATGAATTTGGGATGCACACAAGTCACAACTGTGGGCAGAGAATCCACGTTTGAGAACATTAAATTAGGGACTTGCCTACGACTTGAACCGTAATTCTGAATTACAAACCCCTACCCGTGCTGTAACCTAGAAACTACATGCGGGACACACGAAACAAAGTTAAGCCGTGCACTCTAGGTGTTTATGGTGAACAGAATAAATATCTAATAAGCACTGAATAAAACACTTTAATTGCTACAGAATGATTCCATCCCAATGGGCTGCTATTTGTAAAGTAAAGGTAAAAAAAAAACTTCTTAAACATTTCTAGCAACTTTGCCAGCAACAGCCTGCTATAACTAGACTTCCTTGAAATATACAAAGATTTTTGCATTTGCAATCCGTTTAATATCTCATGCTTCCATTCATTACAGGTTATTAAATAGGTCAACTGTAGCATCCTACAACATTCTTCCAACAATATTCCACATCACAAGTCACAGGAAGGTGGATCAGAATCCGCCAAGTCTCAGGAGACGATAATTAGGTTCTTTCATTTCATTCTTTTCCTTCTTGTTATTTAATGTCAACAGGAAATTCTTTCCTAAATGACAGACTGAAATGTCCTCAAGCCGTTAGCATGGACGCTGGACATATTGTGTATTTGGTAAATCTATGCTTAGTGTGAAATAGCCACTGGCAGCAATGAAGCCTTGTAAAAAAAATTAGACAGATTAACACATTTATTGAATGGTAAAAACTACAACGGCTAAATGTCACCCCATTATTGGCACGGGGTAGATCTCGGCTTATGAGCGTGACAGAAGTTTTGGCACGTGGGATCTCTCTGCCTTCTGCTGCTTTAAGGATGTGTGGCCTGCTGATGAGTCAAAGGTCTGCCATTCTGTCTGCCACCTGCTGTCAGACCGTAGAAGCAGGACAGGACAGAGACAGATAAAGAGGCCAGATCAAACCGAAGAGAAAACGTCATACTCTGAGGTATTTTCTGACTGAGCTGTGAGCCAAAACCTCAGCGCTGACTATCAAAGGCTAGCAAGGGACCTACGTGTGCTCAGGCTACCCGCGTTCCCCACTCCCCACCAAAACAACCCCACCTCCCTTGCATCTGTTGTCCTTTTCTAGCGAGCGAGCAGGGTGGAAAGAGCACGAGCAGGGCTAAATATTTCCACAGTGAGGAAAGTCCTCGTGGTTGCTCGCTGCTGGTTCTCTCAGCTGGAGCTGACCGCCAAACAATGGAGGCCAGTGTTATAATCCTGACCCGGCTTCAGCCCACTGCTCGCCAGCCTGCAGCACCACCACAAGCAGATTCACAGTTTATGAAACGCTTCATCCTGAATGGATTTACTATGCTTTACGGTATACAGACAGATACAGCATATGGAATCTGGAAAGAGAAAATAGAGAACGTAGGCTGTGGTGATAACTGGAATTGAGCTGCTTACCTAGTGAGCAGTACTGTCGCGCTTTTATGAATCTAATCTTTTTCCTAAAGAACTGTAGGGTATGAAGCAATAATAAGTTTGAAATTTCCTGCTAGGAACAGACTCAAAAACCAAACGTTGCATTCTCACAGCGGAAGCAGCTCTAGAAGGTTTCATAGACGTCTGTCGCTTTATATGCACAGGTGTTGCTATGCATTATGCTCCAGTGTATACATTATACAAGAAACGTAGCCTAACCTAGTAAAAAAAAAAAAAAAAATAAATAAAACCTCCACCAGTTACATTTCTTTTAAAATAAAGACATGATTCTGAAATAAAGTTCATGAGAAAGCCTTGGGTAGACAGCGTGTCTCCAAGAACGTCTGCTGCAGATGTGCTCAGGCCTCAGGCATTCTGACATTTCAAATGAATTCCACCATAGCTCCTGCAAATCGGTCCTGAACGTCAAACCTGCTCACCCTACAGTCACCTGTGTCTGTTTCTGCGAACCCAAAACTCCCATAAAACCTGTCCAGGGCTTGAAAGGTAAATCATCTTGCCCTTTTCGCTAGTGTTTGTGAATGTTTGGTTTCAGGATGAAAGCGCACATGGACAAAACAGTTCAGTGACTGTAGTCTAAACATGCAGCTTCGGGGTAATCCACCACGCGCACACATGCACGTTCTCACGAAGGTGCTACGAGCGAATAGAAAAGACGAGAGCAAGATGTATCTGGTGAGTGCACACGTGTACATGTGCATCTCAAAAAACGCAGCATCCGCCTGGTGCTCACCGCAGAAAAGGAAGCGACAGCGCGAGGTCTGCGTGGGTCCTTCCTCCTGTCAACCAACTCGTATCCGCACCTACAGCTACACACACACACACACCTGCACATCCTAACGGCTTTCTTTCCTGTAACCGATAGCACTAAGAAGCAGCCAAATGGGAAACACTAAGACATTGTGGTATGGATACAAATAGGTGAGGTTGGCTAGAGGAAGACTTCTGGATTAAGGGAATCACTGGTGACAAAACAAAGATAGAGACAAGTGGTTAGATGGAAAAACCTCTGAAGCCAAAGCCAGTATCAAGTGTCTGAGTCATTCTCACCATGCAAGCAAACACCATGGGCTCTTCTCATAACATCAACCCTACATCCTTTAACCCTGACCTGATATCTGACCAAGACTCCCCATCAATACAGATCCAGCATTGGAGGGCACGTATCTCGATTTAGGATGCACAGTCAGACTAGGGAACCTTTTACAGTTAACAGTATACTGATCAGACAGGTGTAGCCTACAGGAAATGCTCTTCTTCACTCATTATTGGGAAGACTTGCAACTTAATGATGTTTGACTGACAAAAAAGAATTTGGCAGACACCCTTATCCAGAGTGACTGAGGGTTAAGGGCCTTGTTTAAGAGCCCAACAGTGGCAGCTTGAACCCCCAACCTTCTATTCAGTAACCCAAAACCTTAACCATTGAGCCACCCCTGCCCTTCATTTGTCTGACTCTTAACCTGAAGGAACTTCAGGATACTCAAGGAGACACTAGGACATATCTGAGCAATTGAGGGTTAAGAGCCTTGCTCAAGGACACCACTGGTAGTGATAGTGTGGCATTGCTGGGACCTTTTCCTGACCAGTAGCCTTGATCACCGATTCACCCACCACTTGTGATGCCACTTTAAACCGATGCTTCAGTGTCAGAGTAAGTTATGTCTCTTGGTCTTTCTCTGAGACCAAGAAAAAGGCAAGCAAGTGAAATGCAGGGACATGTAACGATAAAACAATGGAAGTGTCAACCATGGCATCGTACAAAACAAGAATTCTGACAGAGCTTTGACAGAAACACAAAGGATTGCAGAGAACAAGCTATTTTAGACACTACGGTGGAATAAAAACCTTTTTGGTTTATAACCCCGACTCCAATGAAGTTGGGACGTTGTGTAAAACATAAATAAAAATAATACAATGATTTGCAAATCCTTTTCAACCCGTATTCAATTGAATCCACTACAAAGACAAGATATTTAATGTTCAAACGGATAAACTTTTGTTTTTTTGTTGCAAATACTCACTCATTTTGAATGTGATGCCTGCAAGACGTTCTAACACAGTTGACACAGCGGCGTGTTTACTGCTGTGTTACATCACCGTTCCTTTAACAACTCAATAAGCGTTTGGGAACTGACGACACTAACTGTTGAAGCTCTGTAGGTGGAATTCTTTCCCATTCTTGCTTGATGTACAACTTCAGTTGCTCAACAGTCCGGGGTTTCCGTTGTCTTATTTTGTGCTTCATAATGCGCCACACATTTTCACTGGGAGACGGGTCTGGACTGCAGGCAGGCCAGTCTAGTACCCGTTTAAAGTTTATCCATTTGAACATTTAATATCTTGTCTTTGTAGTGTATTCAATTGAATATGGGTTGAAAAGGATTTGCAAATCATAATATAATGTTTTTATTTACGTTTTACACAACGTCCCAACTTCATTGGAATTGGGGTTGTACGTTTCAGATTTTTTTCTCTGGAATAAATACTGGTGTCCTATTATATCTGATGCCCAATATATCCATCACATGAAAATTCAGGATCTACACACCCTCCCAGTGGACCAGTGGACAAACGTCCAGTGGACAGATCATACACCCATTTTAAATGAAACACCTCCAAGACCTTTTAACTATGAGGAACCTTTCAGGTGAGTACAACCTAACGCACAGTATACAATTAAACCTCCAGCTTTCTCTGAGGACACTAATGAGAGGGCAAACGTTCATGAGGGTCAGTGTTGAGCTACATAAGCAACGCCCGAGACATCAGATTCAGGATACAAGACAAGGAAGCCGTGAACTTCGCTTTGCGGTTGATGTAGGCAGCCTTCCTATGATGACGGCTAGGATTGGCTGCTACAAACAGTTTTGCACTTAATCAGTTAATCAGCACTTCATATCTTCAACAGTGTGGACTGTATAGCACTCAATTATAGAAGGGATTATTCGTTATCGCACTATACAATGTGGATATGAGGACGGGTTCCGTCTTGAGTCAGGTTCCTCTCAAGGTTCCTCGCTCTTATCATCTGAGGGAGTTTTTCCTTGCCACAGTCACCACTGGCTTGCTCAGCAGTTAGAGACAAAACCTATAAGCCATATCCGAATTTCTCGTCTTTCTACAGCTGCTTTGAGACAATGTCCATTGTTAAAAGTGCTTTAGAAATAAAGTTGAATTGAAATTGAATTGAAATGTTATATGCAATATAATAATGATGCTTCTATACAAAATTATTCCTGACATGATCCCCGGTGGCGCACAGTACAAACGGCTATTTTGCACTATACCTCCAGAACAGACCGTGATCCATGCTGCCCGTGTCTCCCGGTTCGATCTTTCCTCCATGTTTTTGCTGACTGTCAGCGATTTAAGTCATGCACCGTTAAAGCGTCAGCATTTCTGAGATTTTTCGACGTTATACGTATACTTTCCACTAGGCTTCAGATTTGGACAAACGATTGTGCCCTCATGGGCTGTGGGAATTATGCAAACGGAGATCAATAGAGTTGGAAAATGTATAGGATGGTAACAGGATATCACTGTTCCAAAATAAATGATTCAGATATCCTTATGTGACCTGCTATAACTTAGTATCTCAAACCTACAGGCGACATACAGATGACATTCATGCCTATTCAAATAATTTATTAGATCATTTGAACTAATTGCTCGTTAGCTCCATTCTGTTGTGCTTCCTGTAGGATCCTGAGGAGACCCGAGAGATGTGCATGAGAGATCGGTGGAACCGTTAACACATTTAACTGCGTCCTACACTTCAGGTTTCATCATTTAAATGCGTTTAATGTTAAATGATGACTGTTGACTCGGTACGCTTGTATCCATGGGGACGTGTCTGCATCCCAGGCTTTATAGAAACATTTCTATATACGTACACTGTATACAGACCAGTTGCATGATGCATGCTGGAAATACTTTAAGCATGTGTGCGCTTATGTATGTGTGTGCGTGTGTGTGTGTGTGTGTGTGTGTGTAAGCCTCTCATTAGCACTGCCTTTTTTCACTGTTAATGAAGCTTGTCAGCTGGGTGCTGGAGCAGTGTACCACTCCCTTCCAATAAACATCGACCATGATTAATTACAACTGCCGATGGCATTACACTATGTATACCCCCCACCCTCACCCTCCACCCTCACCCCCATGGTGCACTACTCAGGGGGGAAAAAAAAAACAAAAAAAAAAACAGCTTAGTCTCCCTGGAGACTGGTGCGTTTGTGTTTCTTTGTAGGGGGTGATGGAGCGACTAAATGTGATTACAAAGTGTCGAATGTTTAAGCTTTCTAGCCCGCATCCTACATGTACTAAACAATAACGGGACAAACAGCCGGAAAAATGCAGCACAATCCTTGGTGACATTTAAAAAAAAAAAAGATGGAAATAAAACGAAAGGACCACAGACGCACGAGCTGAAGTCATTTCATCTGTTCATTTGTTTAAATATGTTAGTGTGTATGAAGTGGCAGGAACGGAATGGGAACAAACCCCATTTGCACAGGGTATATTAACTGTCTGGCAATACTGCCTTCATCCGTCTTGATTTCCCCACAGAGCAAAGGGAAAGCGCTAACGAGGAAACGAGACGGAATAAAACGGGAAAACGGTGTGTGTACTTTATATTCATTTTCTGCCTTACAATACGTACGCTGTGCTCTCTAACCAAAGACACCAACGTTCCAAAGGGTTGTAAATGTTAGTAAAGGGTATACTCACTGAACCCAGTCCAAGTTCAGAAATGACGAGTTACGAGTTACTTCTAGTTAAACGCGGCCTAAATGTTAGAAGAGGACATGCGGTGAATACACAGAGACGCCCGAAGACGCACAGACCTCAGGTTCCACGCGTATCCATTCAGAGAAACCACACCACACGGCAGTTTAACCGCCGGCGAAGCCACTCTCCTAACCAAACTGTCAAACCTCCACACAGACCTGGGAGAGTGGAGGAGGGGAACTGTGTACCGACTTCTCACACATAGACATTCTCTCTACACACACACACCTACGCCGTGTGTACTTTGAGTAATCCTACATAATACAGATGATGTGATTTCTGATTCATGCTGGACATTCATGCACTGAGCCATCTGTGAGCGTTCGGTAAAATCATCAGAACTACAGAGGTACCAACACTGCCAACAGGAATCTCTTAGCAGACAGAGAAAAGAAAACCAAAACCGAATACTTTTTTCTTTTACATTTATGCCATTCGGTACACAGAGTGAATTACAGAAGAGCTCTGAAGTCTCTATCTATAAACACAATAAAGTAGCAGAAAAACTGGTACAGCAGTTAATAAAGGGGTACGTCCTCCATCTTGGAGGGAACGTTGCACAGTCCTCACGTTGATGTTTGTCGAGACCCCGGCATTGAATTCCATTGTTACTAGAGACAGTGTTGCACGTCTACCGCGTGAAACGATTCTAGCCAGTCAACGCTGGTCACATTCACCAAGTCTTTTTATGGCCACGCTGCTGTCTTAAGTTCAAGGTTTTACAGAAAAAACTTGAAATGCTCATACGTGAAAATCCAAACTTTGCTTCTACATCTGAAATGCTACGACCTGTCTCACAAGCTCCAACTATTAAACCGTGCTGAAAATCGGAAAAACGTGATAACTTACCAGTCTCACAATGAAAACAGCTCTAGAAGCTTCCATAGATGTCTGTCGCTTTATATACACACCAGTGGATGCAACCAATGACATGCATAGGTGGCGTTGCTATGTATTTTGCATAGGCTCCAGTACCAGTTTTTCTGACACTTCTGGGTATATGCTCATACTGGTTCATTAGGTCAGGGCCTAGGAATACTAATCAGCCTAAAATGCACACAGACAACACAAATGTATTTTATTTACTAAATTTGTGCTAATTTAAGTAATTCAGGAAGAGGTAGATTTTTAGTCCTCATTTGTATTTGAAGCCATTTGACATTTAAAGCCAGGGATTCAGCCTACATCCACATTAACACATTAACGCTAACATCCGTCCAGATGAGAGTTTCAGCTACGTATCAGAAATAATCTTCGTCCTTACTAAAACGCCTGGAAGTGCAGATCACACAACAGTTCAAATACACTAGGCAGGCATGTGCCGGGGTAAAAAGGAAGACAGACATCTTCACCGAACACTGGAGTAATAGCTTGCCTCCTGCGTGTGTAGGCAGAATTTAACAGCTGCTAGCAAAGACAACAAGGTCTGCAATGCTTGTAATTCATTATCCATGTCACATTCAGAGCTGGTAGTCGAGGCTGATGGCGGTTGTTTTCTTCCGGAAAAGCGTCACATGGTAAGAGAGAAGGAATCGGAGAAGGAACGTTGTGACTGATAAGACCCGATCCGGAAGCGAATGTGGGAATTCAAATTCCAACACAACAAGAGAGTTTTAAATCTAAAATGGGTCAGGCAGCTGGTCTGGTTTGGGCTTTTTAGCAAGCATCAGTGTTTTAAATCCAACACAGACATCAACAGGAAGCGAGCGGAGGGAAAGCAGCAATGGGTTGGTGGTGTGGGAGAACTTAAGAAGGTTGAAAACAAGTCACGCAGCTGCAGTCTGGATCAGTTGCAGACTGGGGATCAGTAGAAGACTTGCCAGGAGCAAACTGGGACTGAACAACCCGAGTGACCAGCGCTCACAGCAATGGATGAATCCTTTTCAGAATATTAAGTATATTGCTAAGAAACCTAGCCTGTACGGAAAACTGATTTCCAGTCCGGAATGCTTGATTGTGTTAGGATGCACATCCTGCCGGTTGTTTTAGAGACACTAAACTAAGCTTACCTTACCTTTTAATGGTTTGTTTATCAAAGCAGCCTAGTGTGAGCTGTAACAAAACATTTTTACATTTGGAAAATTGGGAATAATTGGAAATTTAAATCAAATGAATCAAGTAATTTGAGTTTGTTTGCTTGCACGGTGTCCCAACTGAGCTCTGTTGATTGTAGACTCACTATTAGCCTTGACTTCCATTGTTTACCAATGGAAAAATGGTGTTAAAGTTTTAGTACTTTACAGCCTAAAAAAAAGCCTAAATAGCACTACACACCTCCACCCTCCTGCAGAACAGCGCTCATTCTTCCTGGCTGTCTGTAGATAACCTGGACAGCTACAGCTGACTAACAGCTTCCAGCAGAAATCACTAGTGAATCCACAAGCCCAAGAATCCAGGCCAAGAAACAAGAAACAGTGAGTATAAATGTGATGCAACATGACCAAAAAAAAAAAAAAAAAAAAAAAAGCCAAGTCTGAGCTTAATAACACGCTTTCGATTCCTGATAATGACTTCATGGCTCAAGAGGCTAATTGCAACTCAATAACTGTACTGTATAATAAGCAGTGACTTCCATGGGCAATGACACAGGATTTACACACGGAGCCTGAATATTAGCACGCATTTGAAAGATTAATAGATAATTACAAGGTTAGTTACCAAGTCCCGAATTAATTATTCAAATCATTGATTGGACTCGGCTTGTGCGATATTGAATTTTCCCTGCATGCAAATTTCCAGTTCAAAGTATCAAAATAAAAGGTGTAATCTTTCAGAATCGAACAAAAAGACAGGAAAATAAGTCAGTCATTTTCTGTACCGCTTATTCCCAGTTACGGGGTCACGGGGGAGCCGGTGCCCAGCCGGCAACTCTGAG
>JAOTRJ010000031.1:13945274-13956802 GCA_028564905.1 Leptodoras praelongus | reverse complement strand
AGGCCCTACACCATACTAATAAATTATTGTGGTCTAAAATGACAGGTTTCAGTTTCATTGTCTAACCCCTGTATGTACTAACACTAACACACACACAAATGCGAATGGTGCTGATGCTAATGTCACTGCTTCGCTGCAATCACAGTCGCAGGACTGAAATTTTCTTCAGGAAATGCAGCTCTCTAGTTTAGAACTGCACTACAGTGCAATAATATTTTTCTTTAAACGTTTTTCTTTTCTTTGTGGATCTTTTTTTTTAGATCCCTTATTAAAGAATAAAGAGGTATATTTGTATTTCTGTGTGATTTACAGTATAACATAGAGTGCCTGATGATGCTATGATGGTCCAGGCACCATGACATCAACCGTCACTAAATAAATACAGTGTTGCTATGAGATATTAGATATTGTGTCCACAATATAACACACTTCACCACAACACAAAGAGGACTGGTGTAAGAGGACATAAAATCCATAGCAGGGGCTAGCTGAAGTCATCTGTTGGACTCATACAGAGAAGTTAAATGCATTTAAACCAGAGTCTAATAAACACAGCTAGATCACACGTTTAAACAAATTCCTATTGGCTTTATTTTAAACTTTCTTCTTTCTTTTTTTTTACTGCATTCTTTATATGTTGCATTTAAAAGCCTTTGTTTTCTCTAGCCCTATCAGTGGTCTGGAACAAAGTGTACCTGTAATACAGTACCTCTCCATTTTGACTCATAGATTTTATCCTTTAATGCGAAAGGAATTCATCTGACCAAGTCAGGGATGAAAAGTTGTGGTCAATCTGTGAGTGTTTTCACTAATCATTGTCACCCCTTTTGCTGTATTTTGACATGTCGTCAACATAGCAATTTCCATTGTGCATTCTTCTGATACTTTTCATTGATTTGATTGGTTTGCTTTTGTTTTTATTCATTTTCCAGCAATGTATTGACCCTTAAAGACGAGCCAAGATTTTCATGTAACCATGTCAGCTGTGCAGTGTTTTTGCCAGGGAATATCTGATTTGTCTGTTTTCTCTGGCTGTCAGCAGCCAGGACAGGAAGGCAACAAAAAGAAGCCAGTAGCTCTATCTCTGACCTTTCAATTAATTAAAAAAAATCCAGAAGAAAGGACTGTTAATGCAGAAAAAAATATTCTAAATTGAAGTTTGTGTATACAGCAAAATCACCAGGGTTTAATTGTTTGCTTAACCTCTGCTAAGTTCACAGGAGCACTTGAGCCCACTCTGCTCATAGCTCATGTGAACTGTGGAGGCACTCATTTAACATGGGGGAATTTTCTGTTTGGTTTAGATGGAGCCATTTTACTTTCTTTCTTTACCACTGTAACATATTCTCGTCATAAGAAACTAATGACACTTGGCCTCTGACTCACTTAGAAAATGATTCTTAAAGGGTCCTTGACAGGGCTGTTATGTTCAGGACCAGTTAAAGGAACTCTTTTGCCTCCTGGATGGCCTCTCTTGAACCTTGGAGCTCATAGTGTTAGCTGTGGCAGTGGTACAAGGTCTCCTTACAGGACCAAGTTGAAAAATTTCAAAATGCATCTCTAATTTGTTTAAGGGCTCTGGAGCATCGCAAATGACCTCAAACCTTTGACAGGCACATGAGCAGAGTGAGATGCAAAAGTTCCCATATGCATTCTTCTAATTCTTGCTTATACAAGTACTGTATGGTGCAAATGAGCACTAAATCAATCTGTATCTGTTAATGTTCTATTTTATAGCTGAGCGTCCAAACACTATGGTAGTCGGAGGTAGTTTTTTTTTTGACTGACCAGCCGTGCTGTGCTTCTGCTCATGATACACTGGGGGTCTCTAACAAACCTAATCCTGGGACAAACAGTGTTCAAATACACATTTATCAACCATACATTTTTCTGTGATGCCTCCTCATGAAAACTTCACTGACCTGCCAAAAGAATCCCCATTTTGTTTAGGGTCACAGTGCAAACCCTTAACATTGAATGCACTGAACATGAAAATAAATAAATACCTCACACATGCCATGTGCTGAAAGCAGCTCCATCTCTTGGGCTGACAAGATTATTTTTTTTATTCCTACACACATTTATGGGCACTAAAATCAAAACATAGGTGGAAATATTGGAAAAAATTGAGCCCCGGTGCATAATGAGAGTTTGAGAACTAAAAAGCAGCATGTCTCAGTTTACGTCAGAGTTGGAAACGTGTCTTTTACCGCTCATGCACGTTAAGGTCAGATGAGTGTGACATTTTTCTGGGAGGCCCTTTAAACACTTAAGAAAATTAGAGCCATTAGCTTTACAGCAGGATATACAACACACGACAGATCAACACCTCGTAGCCCTAAGGCTCGGTATTTGTTTTATGATTTTTAAAGGCTGTAAAGCATCCATCATCTGTCTTCAATGTGAAGCAGAGCCTGTCATCATCTGGGTTAGGCAGACTGGGAAGAGCTTAAGGAGTTAAACAGGTGACAAGGCCTTGTAAAAAGTTTCATGCAGCATGAAAGAATCTTTAAAAAATAATGTGTTAATCTGTGAGACAGTAATTCATTCATTCATTCATCTTCAATGAGAACTTTATCCTGGTCGGATTAGCAAAATTAGAAGCAAGGCATGACACAGTCAATCAGTAATAAATAAATAGTAATAAAAAGAAAAAAGATTTGTTAACATTGACGAGAAAGACACCAACCCATGCTGAATAAGCCAGTTTATGCACCAGCAGAATGACTAAATACCACGTCTGCAGGCTTGTATTTGTTGATCTTGGCTGTTTAAATTTACAGAACTGTTGGCAACACTTTTTCACAGTGTGAAAGGCTAGAGAAACAACTTGCTAGTATTTCTTTAATGACCCTTTTTTATTAAAATGTCATATAAATGGTAACTTTTTTCAGTACTGGTCAATAATGCATAGGTAACTATGCAGGGATTACCAAAATCAAATGGCTAATATTATACTAGGACACATTAGCTACTAAAATAGTGGGTAATAATAAGGATTGGTAGATCATTATATAGGCTTCTTTGGTTCTTTGGCTGCTGTCCAATAAAGAAACCCCTTCTCCAAAATCAAGATCTTCAAGCTTGACTACAGTTTGCAGCTGACCACAGGCCTTCTGGAGGAATGTTTTTAGTTAGATTAGACAAAGTTTGAGTTGTTTGGCCACAATGACCAGAGGTATGTTTAGGGAGTAAAGGCATTCAACCCTAAATACACTATACCAACTGTTAAGCATGGTAGTGGTAGCATCATGCTTTTGTTGGCAGTGGAACTGGTACCTTGCATAAAGTGTATGGAATAATGAAAAGGAAGACAACCGCAGAATTCTTCAGCATAACCTCAGACCATCAGCTTTATGGTTATGGTATGGGTGTTCCATCAGGACAATGACCCCAAGCACAAATCAAAGCTGGTTGTGGAATGGATAAAACCAGGATAATGTTGAGCTTTTAGTGGTCTTCCCAAAGTATGGGTCAAATATGCGTACCAGAAATGTGTGCCTATTGGTCAAGGTACAACTTACTAAGGGGCATTTAACCATATGTTACATGTGCTGTATGTATATGTTTGACTGCTTATGCAAAATTTTGTGTTGATTTAGAAAACTTAATTTAAAAAAAATTATTTGTCCACCAAATCTATGTTTTTGTTCTATTAAAGATACATTCATACATACTCTGATCAGGCATAACATTAACACTCTGACATGTGAAGTGAATAAAATTGATTATCTCATTACAATGGCACCTGTCAAGGCATATATTAAGCAGCAAGTAAAAAGTCAGTTCTTGAAGGTGATGTGTTGGAAGCAGGAAAAATGGCCAATGATCTGAGTGACTTTTGACAAGGGTGATATTGTTATGGCTAGATACCAGGGTTAGAGCAGATACAAAATTACAGGTCTTGAGGGTATTCCTGGTATGCAGGGGTTAGTAATTACAAAAAATGGCCCAAGGAAGGACAACCAGTGAACCAGTGACAGGGTCATGAGCACCCAAGGCTCACTGATGAGTGTATGGAGTGAAGGCCAGCCCATTTGGGAGGATCCCGCAGTAGAGCGCCTGTAGCACAAATTGAAAAAATGAATGCTGGCTATGACTAAAAGGTGTCAGAACACAATGGGCACAGGAGCATCAGAACTGGACCATTGACCAATGGAAGAAGGTAAGCTGGAATGGTGTCTTTTTTCTTTTACATCATGTGGACAGCCAGGGGCATGTACATCATTTCCCTGGGCAAGAGAAGACACCAGGATGCACTTTGGAAAGAAGGTTAACCAGTGTAGGAAGTGTGATGCTGGGAAACCTTGGGTTCAGACAATCATGTAGATGTTACTTGACATGAACCACTTACCTAAGCATGTTGCAGAACAAGTACATCCCTTCACTGCAATGGTATGCCCTAATGCAAGTGGCCATTTTCAACAGGATAACACATCCTACCACATTGTAAAAAGTGCTCAGGAATGGTTTGAGGAACATGAACATGTTCAAGGTGTTGACTTTGCCTCCAAATTCCCCAGATCTCAATCTGATTGAGCAACAGTGGGATTTGCTGAACAATTAAGTCTGATCCATAGAGGCCCCTGCTTGCAACCTAAGGGACTTAAAGGATCTGCTGTTAACATTTTGGTGCCAGATACCACAGTACATTTTCAGAGGTCTTGTGGAGTCCATGATTTGACAAATCAGAGCTGTTTTGACCACAAAAGGGGACCTGCACAATATAAGCCAGTGGTTTTAATGTTATGGCTGGTTGGTGTCTATCATACACATATGAATGAATTCATGAAATCTATGAGCCAATGATGATTTGCCACGAACTGATACATTAAAGATACATATGAAGTAACTACTATTGCAATATGATATGCCCCTATTGCGACATGTTGCAATTCTAGATGATTTGATCCAACACAATGTGGTCATTAATAAAGGCATATGGCCTGTACTAATATTTATATACAAATAAATTGGATTTTAATGATGCAAAGATGTTAGAAATGATGTATCCCGAGTTCATTCCAAATTGTATCCAGTGCAATGTAATCTCATCATGAACTTTTATGCCTGAAGTGTTACTGTGTCTTGGTGATTATTCTTTAGGTCATAATAAACTATCAAACCATTACATTGCAAACCTACACAGGAGTTGTTGAACAGTATCATTTGCCTACTGTGTTTCCATATAACCACAACCTAAATGTTTTAACTCTATTATCTCATTTTCATTGTATATTTTAATTGTATGTACAGTAAATACTGGATATTTGACGTTTTTCATTATTATTTATATGATAATAATTAGGACATTTTTTTCTATGCACATAATGACTTATGTTCTGTGTAAAAGTCAGTAATGCCTTTTCTTTATATCCTGAATCCCCGTGGAGTGTGTTAGAACATATATTTTATGGAATAGATTAGGAGTCGAGCCATTGAAGTCAACCCTAATTTACTCATATAGCGAAAAAAAAGACAGAGGACCATTGAACCACAGAGGAGTAATTCTCAAGCTAAGGTGTTTGTCTTAGGCTAAAATAGTCCGCATGCCAAGAAATTAAAGGCAGACAAAAAGCAGAATTAGTAGAATTACAATAAAATAAACAGCAGAGTGAGAGTTTTGTGAAGCCAGCCAAAAGTGAGAGTATAGGGTTGTGTTTGTTACCATGACAAACGTATGGGCCTACGCCAGCACTCCCCGTGGGCTGAAAAACACATAATTGTGGTCTTAGAGGTTATTTCCACAGTACAACCCTTCATACCAATACTCCTATATGCATTACAAAACAGGTCTCTGAGCTAATGGTGCATGTGGATCGGCTTTCATCGTAACACTTTTCATCAAAACTCACTGCAGTTCCATTTAATAGTGCAATTTTTCAACAAGACACCGAATAGACATGTAAAATATGTTGCATTAAATGTGTTCATAGAAAAGCCAAATTAAGATTAATAATGAAACTCATCATCTGTAGGGAGAGCAGTTAGTGCAAATGCAAACAAATGGTAATAAAAGGGTGAAAGGTCATGAGGACATGCACATGTCTGTTTATCACTTCCAGGCCATCATCAGGTTTAAAAACACGAGCTTGTCTCTGAAGTAACGGAAACACACGTTTTGTTCTGGAATCTGAAAAATGCAAGGAAGCTTTGCATTCTCCTTCTCGGTCACCTTCATTCTCACAAGCTCAGCCAGTGTCCACATCGCGAAGGGGAACGTTTTTCTGATTCACGGCTTGAAGGTGATGTTAATGGTCATTTTGAGTACACTGACTAAATATTTGCTCGTGTTGTCACTGACCAGAGAACCAGAAAACGCATGCGAAACCACAATCCAAAAAAAAGCTTGAAAAACATAACCACCAGGTGGTTACGTGTCTGAACTTCTGAGTTCGTAACTCTCACTAATGAGACAGTTATGCCAGAGGCCATTTCAGCAAGAACTCTATATATTTGCATGCAGATCAAGTCATTCGACAGCTCCTAACTCTGTCTGTCCACATTTTTCTCTCAATCAGAATGAGAAATACCTTCCTGAAAAGAACCTAACCTAATGTCTACCCCCTGCTGATCTCAAACTAAATGATTGCCTTTCCTTCTCTCATTCTTCCTCTCAGTTGCCATGTAAATGCAGAGGGTTCTACTCTAAGCAACTTCATACGTTCATGCCACCACTGCCAAAAAAGTTCTCAGCAGATGGACACCAGCCTGATGAGCTTCTCTGAAGCAGGCTGGTGGAAACTCCTCGGCTACGCCACCCGTTAGCCATGACTGGCAGCTGAGGGTCATGAGCACCAACTGACTAACTCATATATCCTGTGTACTTGCCATTAAACACATATAAGAAACCAAATGGCTGGAAGTGCAATTGCACGAGCCAGGCTTCCACTGCCACTGGGAGGCATAGCAACATCAGAAGTCAAGATAAATCACTGACCATTTGTCATGCCCAGAGACATTACGATAATGAAATACCCTTCTGGGGATTGTGCCATCAAAGAGCTATAAATCCCGAGCAGAACACTGTTAGCGGTGCTTAAAATGGGCCGTAATGACTTGCTCTCCGGTCGTTATACCTTTAGAGGAATTCTAGTTTAAAGCCAGCAGCTTTGTGAGAGATCTGGAAGGATCGTAATGTACGAAGTGTTAGAAGAAAAGCGGTTTAAAAGTTGCGCTGTAAGCATTATGTGTTCGTATCTATTACTGACATACAGAAAAGTCTCAATTACCTTTTTACAGCTATGTGGTATTTTAGCATCCAGTGAACTATACCTTTAAAATGTTAAAAGAACTATTAAGACACACTAAAAAAGAAATCTGACACGCACAACTGAAGAAACCATTTGTCTACATGAAGAACGAGGAAATGGCAGTTGGATAGTGAATAAAACTAGACATAACACACAGCAGTGTGGAATATTGACTGCAGCATAAAGTGAGAGAAAGAGCAAGTATGAAGTGAAAAAAGAACACCAAATTTCAAAACTGATGCTTACACAATCCTTGAGATATTGATATGTCAGTTGCCACACCCCCATGGATAAAATTTCACAAAATTTGGCATGCACCTAAAGAATGTGTTGATGAAATTTCAAGGAATTTGGCATGCATGGAAAGAATGTGGTAGTGACTTGGGTTGTGAAGTTTGATGAAGTTTTAATATCAGATAGATCTTCTAGCTTTGAACACAATTCACTAGGTGGCGCTACTTCATTTTAAAAAACGATAATGAGCTAAGGCCAGCCTGACATAAAAACTTCATCATTTTTCAAGCTATTGCCCAAAAAGTGCTTTGAGCCCTAGCACAGCACCAGCATGAAGGGAAACACAAACCTAAGGACACAAATCTTATATTCCATATCAGACATATGGGGAGATGTATGGGGAGACACAACCCCAAACCTTTCATGTAGACTGGTGAAGTCTATGATATCATAGACTAAGATTTGTTGAAAGAATTGATGGAAAAAGAAAAAGTAATAAAAGAAGAAGAACTTTGACAAACTATATAGCCACCTGTAGTCCACCCATATGAGCATCACAGTAATACAGCTCATGGTCATTTCTGGTCATTGTGCTATTTTAAAACAAAAAAAACCCACAAATGTTATAATGAACTTTCTTGTGCTATGGCATAGCCAGCTATTATTTTAGTGCATCCATAAGTAAAATCTAATAAAATCTGATATACTTACGAAACATTTGTATGTCGACTCTTACTCTATATTGTCTCCTCACACACAATTCACTATTTGCTTTCACATCGCATTGAGGATCTCATGTGTGTGTGAGAGAAAGAGAGACCATTTCTTATATGTTTGTGGGGACCAAATGTCTGATCTTTTTGACATTGTGGGGACATTTTATATACATTGCATTGAGGATCTCATGTGTGTGTGTGTGTGTGTGTGTGTGAGACCATTTTCTTATATCTTTGTGGGGACCAAATGTCTGATCTTTTTGACATTGTGGGGACATTTTACTGGTCCCCATAAGGACTAGTTGTAGTTTAAACAAAAAAATAGTTGCCTTTTCATTACTGAGGTTAGGGTTAGCATTAATAAGCTGCAGTAATAATTATGTCCATGCACAGTCCTCAGAAGTATAGCTGTACAATGTGTGTGTGTGTGTGAGAGAGTGAGTGAGTGAGTGAGAGAGAGAGATTTCTGACCTTTGTAATTAATATAAAAATGATTAATCATGCTTTTGAGAAATATTTGATTAAACCATAATCAAACATTTATAGCACTGACTGTTGAATCTTAAGAACAAACTTAATAAATCTCAATACTTAATAAACTTAATAAACTTAATACTTCCATAAAAATGGAAGTATGATCTGGGTTCTTTTATTAAACACTACATAATCTGCTGTGTGTGTGACAGAGAATAATTAAAGCATGCTGCAGAAAAGCACACAGAATTCCTACAACCTTCACTCACACAAATGCAGCAGCCACCGACTATGTGTGTCAAGGTCATACATAATTAAAACTCAAAGATCATGAAATGAACAAATGCAGAATGTTAATGGAATTTATTGACATTTTAGAGCTAAGATTATTGTAGAAAAATAATTATATTTACTACCATAAATTTAATTTTAACTAACATTTTGTTTTCTTATATGGTATAACCAAAGAAATTAAGACTTGAAGTCATTATTTTTGTGGAGGTTACTTGTCTGAGCTTATAAACTACCTTTGGTGTTGTGGCTGGGTTTATAGAATAGAGTGGTGCTGTGTACTGAATACTAGTGCAGTCCTCAAAGAAACTGTGTAAAAGGAGAGAGCTGTGGGGCATGGGAGACACGTAGCTATGTCTTTGTGCTGGGGTCACGAGGCCTGACACGCTCTCACCCAGTTGGCAGTGGATCATGATTCTTATTCTCAGACTCAGCTCTGTAAAGCCAGGAGGCTTGATTGGCAGTGCACTGAATAGCTATTTGAAATTGACTTCTGTTTATGTCTTATTCAGCATTTAATTCAATCTAAATGAGATGGTGGTCCAAAAGGCCACATTCCTGTTCTTAGAGCTTATTTAACTCTTTATCATTAAAATGAGCAAGTAATACGCCAGCAGGTCATTCACAGATTATAGAGCAAATATAAATAGTTTTATATATTACAAGACAACCTGCAAACAAAAACAGGACCTTATTTTTTTACCTTGTTAGCTCATGTCCTTGGTCAGAGTGTGCCTTATTAATTTATACTAATCACAAAAGAAAAAGTTATTTCTTAATTCTTCTTAATCTGCCAATAAAAAGTTTATTATAAAAAATAGATTACATCACTGAACACTCACAAGTGGTATATATTAAAAAATAAACATAATAAGCAATTCATGTCACCTGAGATAGCAAAGAGCTTCTTTGTTTGTCCCTATAAAAGCCAAAAATAAACTCCTCTGATTGGCAGCAATGTGATGTACCAGAGACAAAACAGTTGTTTTACTCCACGTAGATCATAAACACTTGAATATAAATATGACTCATTGAAATGGGTTGTGAAAGCCAGCCGGTCTTCAGGTATTCAAAATGGTAGATGCATCAGTTGACATGCTGACCTTGCTACCCCGGGCCACCAAGGAACATATTTAATATGCCTATAGGCTCAGCCCACAGCAGAGGGAATGGGGTGAGCAGTGGCTCATTATCATTTAAGTCATGATAAAATAGTCATTTAAAGCATCCAAAGCACTGAAACTGAGCTTTTGGAAAGAGCTATTTTAGACAGGGAGAAAAGAGAGCTGTGGTAATTGATCCATGTGATATTCTGACCATAGAATGTCATGGACATTTCATTAACACTAGCATGCCTATACTGTTATTCACATCTCTGGTAGCAAGACGCCGTATATTGTTCATATGGAAGTCTTCAAGGTCCCCTTCAATTGCCATGTGGCTCAGCGACATGATGCGCTTCCTTAAATTTGAAAAAGTCAGACTGACTTTGAAAGGTAATACCGCTGCTTTTTACACAAAATGGAATCTCTTTCTTTCATATTTCAGTTTACTTCAGACTATGCCAACTGATTAATCCCTCCTTTCTCACTCTTTTTTTGCCTTCTTATTTGTTTTATTCATTTTTCTTTTTTATTTCTTGTTATGGGTGTTAATATAAAAAAACTGAGGTTTCCTTTCTTTTCTCATGTTGATTGTAGGGTTTTGTACATTACTGTTGTTTAATGACAGGTATTTTTTCTTGCCCTGTTCTTTTTGTATTAAATTCCTCAATAAAAAAAATTTAAAAAAAACACTAGCATGGCCAAAGCTACAAAAAAATCATAAGGCAGCTTGGCGGCTCTGTACCCCACTCCCCTGCCGTGAAGCGATTAGTGCCCATTGTCTTGGTAAAGACTCTCAGCATGTTTGAAGCACTGACCCCCATATTTACAGAAAGCTAGTTAAAGTCTAGGCAAAAGCAAACACACAAGTCAAAGCAAAAGTACGTGTGTTGTAAATTTCATAAAAATGCAAGGCGTGCTTCAAGTATTATATTTTGTGGACACATACTACCGGACGTATAGCACAACCATAATTTCACTATATCCAGCTAAAAAGTCAAACAGTTTGATTTCCATTCCTAGCAAATGTTCTTATTGTATAACAATATATTTTGGAAAATTCTTACACTTGCACAAACAAAACACCAAAATATTATTATAAGTGTTCTGTAGAAGATGTTTCTACTGCTTTGTTAGAATTCGCGTCTGCCTGATTTATACTAATATTGTAATATTATTTTACACACACACCCAATTTGTAATAATAACATTAATAAAAATGTATGTCACATATATATGTTACAACCCCAATTCCAAAGCAATTGGGATGTTGTGTAAAATGTAAATGAAAACAGAAAGGAATGATTTGCAAATCTCATAAACCCTTATTTTATTCACAATAAAACACAGAACACATATCAGATGTTGAAGTGTTGAAGAATTTTACCATTTCATGAAAAATATTAGCTCATTTTGAACTAGATGGCAGCAACGCATCTCAAAAGAGTTGGGACAGG
>JAOTRJ010000031.1:13825676-13836937 GCA_028564905.1 Leptodoras praelongus | reverse complement strand
CACACTAAGGGCCAATTTTCCCATCACCAATTCACCTACCTGCATGTCTTTGGACTGTGGGAGGAAACCAAAGTACCCGGAGGAAACCCATGTGAACACGGGGAGAACATGCAAACTCCACACAGAAATTTTCCAGGTCGCCCCACCTGGGGATCGAACCCAGGTCCTTCGCTGTGAGGCGACAGCACTAGCCACTGCGCCACCGTGCCGCCCTTAATAACAACAATGAACCCCAATTTGGCATCATGATATGAAGCAAACGCCTGGATCCACAGTAACGGTCCAGTTCACAGTCTGCCCTTATCCTGTCTAACCCAGACCTGCATTTCCTGCTACTTATTCAAATCTGTAAGCAGTATCTGCTCTTACTGTTGAACTAATTGTAAAAAACAATTGCACTATGAAACCCATTTGTGGCTTAGTTAGTGGGTTTCGGGGCTGGCTTATCAAATGCTTCACAGATGCAGTACAACGAATGCATTTCAAAATGATTTATGCTTTGAGTGTTTTTTAATGATCGCCGACCATTTACATCCACAGCACTTTCACACATTTTGAATTTTAATGTGCGTTCAGCTCAAAGGCCAAAGAAAGTTCAGCACAAAATTTTTAACCATAAATAATAAAAATGGCAGAATTTCTTTTCTTTATAAGGAACACCACCCACCAAGGGCTGTATTGCGGGATGTTGGGAAAGGTTTTCGCAATTAACTAAACAATATCTTTTAAACAACAAGAATATCATTTGGCTCCGATATCCCTTTACGCTCCACTGCTTTTTGACAAATGTCTGTGCTCGGTAGAATCGATTTCACACTTCTCTGACTGAATGTTAAAAAACATGCATGCCTGAGTAGGTATAATATTTAAAGTAGTTACTACTTCATGCATGGAATGTCTGATATTTATTTGATTTTGAGAAAGATATTTTTCTTAGTACAAAGCCTTAGGCAATGTAATTCTATCCTGCATTATCCATGCATTTTTAATTTGGCATGGTTTTGATTAGAAATAAAACTGGTTTGAACTAGGATAGATCCACTTAAATGACTAATAGGCAATAGGTAGTACAAAGAAAGTTCTTTTAAACAGCTTGCATACACATGCATATCACATCCATTCCTGTTGATCCCCGAGTCTTTATTACGTAAAGAGCACCTAAAAAAAACGACTACTTCTACCGTTCCAGAAAACGGTGTCTAGAGTAAAATAGTAACCTCTCACTCACTTATACACCCAACTGGATTGCTGTAAATTGTAATGGTTAAGTCTATTATTAATTAACTCTAACTGCATGTCAGTAACAAAAGCAACATATTACACAACAGAGACAAAAAAAAAAAACATAATGAAGGCTGCTGCATTTTGCATGCAAAAAAAAGAGAAGTAAGTGTGACGTTCAAAGTCTCCAGCAGAGCTGTGGCAGATTCTCCAAGACAATCAGTAAAACTTGAAAGCGAATTTCCTTATGAAACTGCACACATTGCAGGAACACGGTTCAAGAAAAAGGCACAGCAAATATTGACTTACTATAGTTCATGACTGTTTACTGCACTTTGTTTTCTTTTATGTAGAAACATCATTATTATAACATTAAAGGCGTCTTTGCTTTACAGCGAGTCTTTGCATGTGCCTAAGCCTTCATACTGTACAGTAATCAGCTGGTAAGTTTTACTGAGTGTCTTTTAGAATCTGCCTCAGCTCTTCTGGAGACTTTGACTGTCACACTTACTTCTTTTATGGCATGCAAACTCAGCAGCCTTCCCTAAGTTTTTGTCTGAAAAGTGCTCCGTTATAAAATGTGTTGCTTTCAGAGCTTAAAAAAACATAACCATCAATAACAGTAGGGAACATACAGTGTTGCTGAATATATTACTTATCTATACAGTAATTAGCCAATCATTTTTAGAGTATTCTACACCGCCCATAGAGTATAGCATGTTAAATTTACTACTGCCAGCTGACACACACTGTATTCCATTTAAATTCACAGCATTCTCACAAGGTGTTGAGGTTGAGGGTGTTTAATTAGGTAGTGTAACTGTCTCCTTACAAATATGTAGCTGTAGACAGATAATGGGATCTTCACACCCACTAAGCCACCTTCTTTCTCTGGAGAAACCCTTGTCTTATGTTTACACAAAACTGCCTAAAAAAAAGAGGTGACCTCTCGGGTAAATAGCTTTCAGACTTGCAGAGAATCCGTAGCGGGCAGGTTCAGAAGATACTGTCCGCATACCATTCGAAAGTGCACCTCTTGTGATTACTAAATAATACTTGCTTGGGAGGAGGGGATGTATTGCAGGGTCACTTCCATGTAGAGCATTTCTTTCCAAATTCATCAACTGAATCGTTTGTACAATTCCATACGTACCTTTTCTGCATGCAGGCTTGCAAAATATTAGTCACGGGGTTCATCTGTTACTGCTATTATTATTGTTATTATTATTATTAGTAGTAGTAGTAGTAGTAGTAGTACTAGTAGTAGCAGTAGTAGTAGTAGTACTAGTAGTAGTACTACTAGTAGTAGTACTACTAGTAGTAGTAGTAGTACTACAGTAGTAGTAGCAATATTAGTAGTAGTAGTACTAGTAGTAGCAGTATTAGTAGTAGTACTAGTAGTAGCAATATTAGTAGTAGTACTAGTAGTAGCAATATTAGTAGTAGTAGTAGTGGTAGTGCTAGTAGTAGTAGTAGTAATAGTAGTAACCAAATCTCAAGTGGTAAAAAGCAGTGGGTTTTTGCATGCATGGCATTTCATTGTGCAGAAATACCTGAACACGACTAAGCGCTCTGGTATAAGGCCAGTTTTTCCTAAGCTCCAAAAGTGAGCTAATTGCAGTGCTCCAGTTCTCGAAAACAGCTTTCACACTTCATCAAATGTACTGAACTTTCAGGGCAAATGGCTCAGAGTCCAAAAAACTCCGAGTTGAAACTGAATATCCTACAATATATTCACATGCCTAAAAGGAACTTCAGAGTTTAGCTTTTATTAATAATAAGAAATATTAAAATAATAAGCTTTTAATAAGAAATGATGAGCAGTGAAAGTAAACAATGACAAACACGTCATTTGGTCAGCAAGCTAAACCAGGACAGGGCCAGCTGTTTTTAAGATCTAATGAAGGCTGGATTGTGGAGTAGCTACATTTTCTTATTTGGCAGTATCTGCATTTTTATTGGCAGTTTGATGATTTCTGAGCAGTGATCACAAAGGAACACATCAAGAAATCCTACTTGTGTCTAAAATTCTATAATCGCACATCCTGTGGGACTGTGACGCTCAAATTTACAGAAGAGGAGTCCTGAATTGCTGACTGATTAGTGCATAACGATGTCTAATTAACTTAAGATTTACTATCTACATAGTGCATAAACGCAGACATTCACCAGCCCTACTAAAGCCATTGACAGGAACAACTTAGCTCACAGCGCTTTCAAGGATATTTTTAATGGAGCCCAGAGGACTGCTGTGATGGGGCTTTGCTCTCATATCTCCGTGGCTCCCTGGGGCTCCAAAGTGGATTATGGCCACCCTGTGATTTCTCGACCCAGTTAAACAGCTTTTGATACACACAGAAAAGCCAAGAATTCTTTGTGTGCTCTGAAACATTATATGCTGGGAAATGGGCTTCACCCTCTGAGTCAGGATTTGAATAAAAATACTTAAAGATTTGGTGCAGCACAGCAGGTCTGTCCACTCCAGTTAAAGCAGAAGCAGGAGGAGGGGATGCAAAAGTCGGTGGTAAGTTTGGAGAAACTAATGGATACGGTTTCAGAAAATTGCTTTCAGATTCTAAAGCGCTCGACTCAAAGACGGAAACAAGCTCCGTGTATAATAGTGACCAACATTAAGAGAATTAGTTTTTATTCTGAATGGGTTTTATCTCTTCATAATCAGGTTCTAGGTCTCCTGAACTATATAAATCTACGGGAGACATAATGAGAACCGATCATCTAATGATTCAGATAAGATAAACTGCATGGAAATGAAAAAGTAGTAGTTGGTAAGATAAAACCCATCTGTAACAAGTTTTTACATATTGATCATGTATTAAGAGCATTGGCTTTAGCTATTGCTTAAAATAACCATGCAATAAGTACAATTATACACTGAAGCAGCAGAAAAACTGGTACAGACGAGCCTATGCAAAATACATGGAAGTGTCTAGAGCTGTTCTCACGATTTTACCTTTTTCATCGCGGTTTAATACTTGGAGCTCGTGAGATGGGTCATAGCATTTAGGAGGTCGAAGCAAAGTTTGGAGTTTTCACGCATGGGTATTTCAAGGGTGTACCGTGACAACAAAAACTCCTGCAAAACCTTAAAATTATGACAACAGTGTGGCCATAAAAAGACTCTGGGTGAACGTGACCAGCATCGACTGGCAAGAATCATTTCGACAAGGGGCTGGGGCCTCAACAAACATGTGCAACGTTCCCTCCAAGATCCCTTGAACGACATACCAAGTATACATACCAGTTTTTCTGGTAGTTCAGTGTATAAATAAGTACTATTACATTGCAGATACCTAGAACTTTACCTCTAGATGGACACAAAGTACTTATAAGGGGCAATTCTTCCAAATATGCCTAAAATAGAACAAGAAGTACCTGAGAAAAACAGCTACACACCCTTTAACACCAATAATACACTTATAATTATATTTATTCATTAGGCTGACACTGTTTTCCAAAGCAGCTTCCGAATAGAGTAGAACATAACTTGTTAAAGAACCCATCTATTAACAGCTTGTAGGTTCTGGGATTTGAAATAATCATGTATTACATTTCCTTGAAACGTTAACACATCATCAGAGCATTGTTCAATTCTTCATTGTGATTCATTTCAATAACAGACTTTTTTTTATTGTATGTAATTGTTGATATAGTGAAGCTTTCTGTTTACTCCGAATTTTTTGGAAAGTGTCTCCAGGCGCAGGAAAGACTTCAGGACTAAGGAATTTTTTAGGTTCACATGAAGAGAGAAAGAGAATGACCGGTGCAGCGTCACTCTGCCTAACATTAAACATAAGCATTGTTAGTGTTGGCAAATTGCTAGGGGTGGAAGAGGAAAGAAACACTTCGGGATGTGCTATTATAGGAAAACAATCAACTTCAGGGTTGCGTCACACCACCAGATCTGCTTCATTATGCAGTAACAGCACTCTGGGTTGTTTTGCATTCCCTATATAACTAATTGGAGACACACTTTGTGCTTTTCTAAGACTACAAACAAATCACACACAAGTGGAAGGAAAAAGCAGCCACGTAATTATGTGTGATTATTTGCTTAGCCTGGTATGAACTTGACAAGACTCATAATGCACAATAAGCAGTATATAATATAATTATTTAAGTGTCTTTTTTTTCATAAATCAGACAAAAGCTTCACGTATCTCACACACACAAAAGGGAAACAAAAGGGAAGCTCTTGTTACTTTGGATAGCTGTCACTTGGCAATCCAAGCCTTTTGTGGCAAAATTATTGCTGGAAGAAAAAAAAAATAAACCTGAAATCCTATGTAACCATGTACATGTAATATTATAGCACAGACACAGTGTCTCCGTGGCTGTCAGAATTATGTGTCGAGGTCATGCATCATGAGCAATAGACGATCTTTAACAGCATAAAAATTAATGATGTGTAGCACAATTAACCATATCAAGCTGAAATGATCTTCGGTCAAGGCTAATTTATTTTCCAAATCATAGCACCCTCCTCTAAAATATCATAGTATAACAAAAAGCAAACCAGACCTCCATTTTAGATTCACTAACTCTGATTTACAAAACACACATCTGGCCACACTGCAGTGCTCTAGGTTTACCGAATACCTTTCAGGCTTACACCTGGACCGGAAATACAATCTGAGGGGAGCATGTACTTTCTCAGGAGACCGGTAAACAGGCAACATGTGCACGGAGGTCTATATATTATAAAACCGTTAGTGAGGTTGGGTTGCAAATGTCTGTCATGTGCTGAGCTCCGAGACGGAGAAAGTGTAACCCAACCACTGAGACGATCCCAAACGCAGTTGGAGAGTCCCACTGGCTGGCTCGGAGGCTTGCTCTGCACCATGCTGCCGACGTTTATATGACACTCCCTGTCGACAGGCAATTACTGTGTAATGCAAAGTGGAATATTGAGCATTTAATAAGCGTTGGAGAATGTTTTAGAACTTTGCAATGTAACGACCTCCAAGAAAGCGCTAACATTACTGACTGAATATGAAATCGGTTAGAAAAAGGTACACATTATTATTTCTAGCAAATTGATCCATCAGGCTACAGAAGAAAAGCAAATGCGAGTAAGTATATCCTAACACCGACACATTCCCCAAAGTGCTCCAGGAACCCCCAGCTCGGCTCACGCTGCCCGTGAGGATGAATGAACTCTTTCATTCCACAGTGTGTCTGGAATTTCCTCCAGTGCTCTCTAAACACAGGTGGCACATGAGGAAGAAGTCAGCAGGAAGCTCATCCTTACAGCATATGTAATCACCCTGAACAGCACATGGACCAGCAGGCAGCACAGCTGGTTATGTATTTTGACTGCAAAGCTACATAAAGTCCAGGGAAATAAATAAATAAATAATAAGGTTATGGATTACAGCCAAAGCGGATAAATTATTACAATCAGTTAATTTCTTAGACAATCACTGAGTGCATTCCAAATAGAATTACGTCAACTGGAGTGTTATACGCTCGAAAAAGTGGTGAAAGGCAAGTTATCACGATTTAGCAATTTTCAACACGGTTTAATAGTTGGAGCTCATGAGGTGGGTCGTAGCTTTTCAGAGGCAGAAGCAAACTTTTTCACGGATTTTCACGTTTGAGCATTTCAAGGGTCTACTGTGATTACAAAAATTCCAAACTTACGACAGTAGTGTGGCCATAAAAAGACTCTGGGTGAACGTGACCAGCATGGGATGGCAAGAATCGTTTCACGTGATCGCAACACTGCCTCAAGTAACATCAGGATACAATGCTGGGGCCTCAACACTGTGCAACATTCCCTCCAAGATCCCACGGGGGACCTACCAAGTATTAACTGGTATACCAGTTTTTCTGGTACTTCAGTGTAACATTGAAGAAAGCCTGTTCGGATCAAATACGTCAGCTAGGACTTTTTACATGACACAGAGAAACAGACAATGGTGTTAATATATAGTTTACTACAGACTCAGAACTCAAAGCCTCAACAGCATACAGAGAAAAGCACTGACAGTAGACCCTGCATCCAGTGGGTCAACAGTGTACACAGGAAGATAACCTTAGACACCTTGTGACTAATGATCTCACAAAAAGACCCTCACATTATTCACTCTAAACAGGCAATGCTTCCTCCAGCCTGCTGAGACAAAGATAACCGAGGTCTTGGACAGCATTAGGCCGTGGCTTTATGCTCCAAATCAAAGCACCCCCACTGCTTAGGTTCTCTACTTGTATGAGACTGATGTATAAATTAGCTGCCAGTTCAAAGTTTAATTTAATCCAGATTTCTGCTCCTGCCCAAGTGCCTGTGGCATGCTTTGTCCAGTATCAGGCGGGCCTTTTACCCCACTATGACAGGAAACTCTTCTTAAGTGTCAGCTCATTAACCTCTCAGTGGTCGGAGGGGGCAGGCCATGAAAGAGTCTCAACCGGGCAAGGGGGTAAAGGGCAACAGACAACAATGCCACAATGGCCTTTTCAGAAAATTAAAAGAGAACCTAGATCTGCTTCAGGCTGTTTCTTAAACATGCCCTGGACCCCCCAGGGTAGTGTGAGAACCACAGAAACCACAGGCAACACCCCCAGGATTTCTGTGTCCAACTATTACTATTAAAGTCTTTGCACCCACATATGACACATTACACAGACATCAGGGTATGATGACTGGACCTAATTTGTAGGGCTGTAATTTGTAATTGAGCATCTATTTTTAGAGAAAACAGTTTAGGGTAAATTGTTGCATATCTATGAGTCACTGTCTTCCATTAAGAGGATTTGGTCTCTAAGGGGTCGGAAGGCTGTGCTATTTGGTGGGGGGCTGGTCATTTGGACAGGAAGGCAAAAAGTGATAGTTTTAGAAAAAAAAAAAGGAATAAGATGAGACGATATAAAAAAGTGAAAACAACAAGAGGATAAAATGACAATAGAGTTTTCACATAAGTGATTTAAGAGACAGTAGAGTAGCCATTAACCTCCAGGACTGAAGAAATAAAACACATAGGGGATGGGTGTCTAAACTGGTTTTGCGGTCAGAAGCAGAGAAACACTTTTGTGTTCCCGGGGCAGGTAAGAGAATCACAAACTAACAGCATAAAGGAGGTATGCAGGCTGCAGGCGAAAGCACCAGGTGGTGATTTGTGATCTCATTATGTGGGGCTTATCCACAATCTGCAGCACTACTAAAAGATTTTCCATTTGTGCGCCAAAAGCACCAGACTACTACCAATGAACGGCGTGAGCCTGCAATATCTGTTCCAGGAACGGAAGACATTATATCTCAGTCTTCATGTCATCTAAGCTTAGAATAGTCTGCGGTTAAAGCTCAAAATGGAGGATTTGACCATGAGCATAAAGACCGGTTGTACTTTTAGAAACGTGAAACTGCTGGTAAAGTAGAAAAATGAACTGTTGCGAAACAGCACCAGACACAGCAGGCATCCTGTAGGCCTGTAACCCTTTCACACAGAGGCACGGCTACACGGCGGATTAGCATTTTGGGAAGTGAGGATGGGCATTGTGGCACTGGTTGGAGATTAGTCGGATTTCCTGGGGTTCACCAGCCAAGTCAGGACATATACACGGGAGGAGCGAGCAATACCACAGAGGATGTCACTCTGTCCATTTCAATGGTCTATGGAGTACATTCAAAGCGTGCAGCCATGACTTAAATTCATTTTTTATGTTATGTAAATAATTCCAGGAAACAGAAATAGGTCACGTACCCAGAGCGAGTCTGTGCTTTAAATATTTCATAATAAAAAGGGGAATGGTGGAGAACACGCCTTTTCCCAACAGGCATCGGAAGCTGTGGATCAGGACGGAAACCGTCTGCTCCAAGAGAACCAACTTAATTCTGTTAATAAAGTGTAAAAACAGCCCACTTAATCCTTCATAACACCCGAGATAAAGGTCATTCAAGATCAGTCAATTTTCCTGTTGAAATCACGCAACTCACAAACTGCACATGGTATTTCGCCCCGCTCCTTTTCCACCCTGCTGTAATTATGAACAAATGCATACAGTTCACAAATCAAATGTACACACATCACAAAGTTTCCTTTCCACCATCCCAGAAACTGTCATTTAATTCCACCCTGAAACTTAGTGGGCTGAAAAACTGGCTAAGCGTACGCAGTCCAGGGAGACAGTGAAATCCTAGTCTTCCATGATGAACAAATGGCCTGCCACGATTAGTCATGTCCTTTTGTTCAGCAAACAAATACAGACATTTGATGTGTGTCAGGCTATAGTCATGGAACGAGGTGTGTTTGGCACAAGAAGTTTCAGTCCCCCAGATCCGGATGATCTTACAGTGTGCCTGTATTTATTATTAAGCAGTTTATGATGGGCCCTTATTCTCACATAGTTTATACAAATAAATTACACGAATCAAATTAGCAAAGCAGTGTAACCAGTTAGGACAATACGAACTGACCAGATTTTCTCAATGTATAAAATAATCCAGCATGAAGGATTTTCTTTATTTGGAGTCATTAAATATGGCTTGTGTTTAACGTTAAATAAAAAAATTCTCAAAAATCATAATGTGCATTTAAGGTGATGCATCATGCCCTTACTTCACCTCTCATGTTACATCACAAGAGAACACAAACATTGACTCCTACCTGCATGATAAAAAAAAAGGAAATTCCTTAGCAATGAGAATTATTTAATGTCTTAAAATGCTTAAACTCTCAACAACATACATTTCCACCTAACGTTCTAATTGGAGTGTGGTTTCTGTAAGGCAGCTTTTTTATTTTTTTTTATTTATTTTTTTTTTACACCACCCTGCTTCATATCTAAAATAATAAGCCGCACATTCACAGTGGAAATATTTTTATATTTTTTGCTTCCTGAGTAATGGTTACAGTTAAAAAAGAAAAAAAAGGCACAGAGAACTGCAGGGAACCGAGAGCAAAAGACAAAGCAATAAAGAGCCGCAATGCAGTACAGAGTCTAGAGATATCCCAAGTGCTTGAATGTAGCAATTTAAGAACTGTAGTACTCATAGAAATCACACTGAACGTTAAGGCAGCCAAACGCTTACTGCAATTTCAAACATGATTATGCATCTAGGTTCAACTAGTCTACTCTAATTAGGGCCGGAAAACCATAGCAAACCAAAACTAAATAACTTGCAATCAGCACGAACTTTAAAAGTGACCTAAGAACCCAGAATCTCTCACCAATCTCTCATCTGCTTCGACTTAGACTAAACAGCAACCTCCTGCCTCCTCCTTTGTGAAACACTCCAAAGATAAATGTGCATATTGTTTAGCATAGCCAAGACACGCTGCACTTCGGAGTACCCATTTGTACCAACTAGGGCTGACGATATAATATCAACATTGTAAAAACGTCCCCCTACTTTACTTAAGGATCATCAGCATCAATTTGGCTTAGTTTACTTACTGTAACCCACAAGACTTCATTGCTTCACTCTTTTACGTTATTCTTTGTAAAATACGTTTTAGCCAGACGAAATTCTCTAAACTTATAGTGGCCCTTGTGTGTGCCAAACCTCAGCCAAATTTATTAAGAGCATCTGCTGAATACTCAACGCTTCACCTTCCGGCTGGCTGGATAAGCTGTTGAATTATCTGTAACAGTAACGCTAGTTCCAGCTACACAGTAAATCAAAGGTTAATATTAATGTACTCTCTTTAATATGTAAACATTTCTATAGTACTTACACAAGGATTTCATGTAAACATGATAAAAGCGTGTGTAATCGGATGTTTGGAAAGGTTTTCTGTAAAGGCTTTAAGGTTTTTCTTATATCATTTAAATTACAGAAAATGTTGCTAGTTTTCTCAAAAAAAGAATACTGTACTATTTCAGTTAGTTTTGTTAAGTGTTATCTAAAAGCTGTTAAAATATATACAGTATACAGTACAGGCCGAAAGTTTGGACACACCTTCTCATTCAATGTGTTTTCATGACTATTTACATTGTAGATTCTCACATCAAAACTAGTTCATTCATAATATAATTCATATTATAAAATAATCCTAATATGAATTTGAACAGTTGTCCAATAG
>JAOTRJ010000031.1:13798281-13809226 GCA_028564905.1 Leptodoras praelongus | reverse complement strand
AGTGTGTGTTCACTAGTGTGTCTCACTGCACGGATGGGTTAAATGCGGAGGTTGCATTTCACTGTGTGACAAATATGACAAAGTGTCATCATCAAGGAGCAACTTCAGTCTAGAGATTCGCATAACGGTATATAAATGTGTCCTTACAGAAAGTTTCACTGAACAATGATCAGATGCTATCCTTTGTTCTTTGTTTCACCAACCTCATACAGATGCCTATCTCTGTAGGTTGACGACACCCTGCTCCTGTGGACAAAAATCATCATTTGTTACAAAACTCTAACCCAGTACTTAAGCACAGAACATGAAGCACTACAGTGCATTTTTTACATTTACGTTTGCACTCTATTCAAGTCATCGATAAAACAGCCAGGACATCAGGTATACATCACACAGCAGATACACTCCAGGACAGATGATCTCTTGTAACTCCATGTTTTTTTCACAAAAGAGCATGATTCATCCTACAACTTGCAGTATTCAGATCTGGCCTACTTATAAGCTGAGCAGCACCGTAACATCAGGCAGTCTACTGCGAATTAGTGTCTGGGTGTATCTTTAAGTGACAATGAAAAGCCAAATTACTCCTGGTTGGCGACTTGCCACTGACCTTCCACAGGCCATGTGGTGCTGTTGGGACAGACCCTGCCCCAGCACCAGACTGGAGTAACAGACGGCCAGGTGTCTCTTGGCCAGCTCCACTTTAATGCTTGCTTCTGCTGTCATCTGCTGCTCTGTCATGCTCTGCTCCCTGAAACAACCAAAAGAAAGAGGATTATGCTAATCCAGATTTACAATTAGCCGTCACTAGTGTAGTGGGTCAGTTTAGTGTAAGCACTGCTGTCGCTTAGATTTCATTGGTATGAGTGTAGCAGTTCTTACTCTTTCAACATGCAATGGGCAAAAGTTTGTGGACACCTGAAGGTCACACTCAAATATGTTTTTTGAACATCATATTCCAGGCGAGTCTGCCCTTTGCACTTAACCTTCACTCTTCTGGGAAGGCTTTCCACTAGATTTTGGAGCTCGGCCGAGGGGATTAGTGTTCACTGAGCTGCCAGAGCATTAGTGAGATCAGACACTGATGCCAGGTGAGGAGGGTGTAGTCGGTGTTCCAGTTCATCCCAAAGGTTTTGGGGTTGAGATGGAGGACACTCAAGTTCTCCCACTCCAACCTTCTTAAATCACATCTTCATGGAGCTCCCTGTGCTCACAGCTCACAGGGACACTATCAGGCTGGAACAGGTTTGGGCCTCTTAGTTCAAGTGAAGGGACATTTTACAGCTACAGAATACACTGAAGTACCAGAATAACTGGTACATGAGCCTATGCAATACACACAGCAACGCCACCTATGCATATCATTGGTTGTGTCTGCCGGTTTAATAGTTGGAGCTCGTGAGATGGATCATAGCATTTCAGAGATAGATGAAAAGTTTGGATTTTTGTATACAACCATTTCAAGGGTGTATTGTGACTAGAAGAATTCTGGCAAACCCTCAAACTTATGACAGACTCGGTGTGAATGTGACCATCAGCATAAGGACTGTGCAACGTTCCCTCCAAGATGGGTGAGCGTGACTAGTGTTGGCTGGCAAGAACCGGTTCACATGATAGGCGTGTAACACTGCCTCAAATAACATCGGAATTCAATGCTGGGGCCTCAACAAACATCAGCATGAAGACTGTGTTCCCTCCAAGACCCAGTGGGGGACCTACCAAGTATTAACTGCTATGCCAGTTTTTCTGGTAGAACTTACACTTATATTATAGTTCGGCTTACTACTAACCTCTCTTTTTAGAAGTTAATAAGACAAAAAAAACCTTGCCATGTTTCCAAGAAACTGGAAAGTGGTATCCTGAAAACTTTTACATCTGAGTCTCCTTCCATAATTGAACAAAAACAGATCAGTGATAATACATTTTTCATAGTTTACTAAAGACACAATTTTTAAATTAGTTATAATACAACAGCACTGTGGTATATTACAGTATGTTATCAGTACGTTCTCACTTCACTACAAACACGTGATACGATGCTGAGATTTTGTGTAACCCATTCTAACTTTACACTCACACCATGAGGGGCATGGACCTCTCCTCCAGAGCCTTCCTCTGCCAATAGCAGTGCAGGTACAGCAACAGAGCCGCCAGAAACTCATCCAGCCCCTTACTCCTGCACTCAAAACAACATCACTACAGCTGCTAATTTAATATGATCTTAATCACGATCATGTTTTGTACAATGACTTACTTAATCATAGTCAAAAAGCACAGTGGAATGGGCAGTGCTTCACTCTCCTGCATTTCCCCAATTGCCACTTCTGTAAAACATAGACATTGTATACTATATAATATATGCATAATTTGTGAATCAGTGTGCATTGCATCAATGATGAGAGTAACAGAGCTTTAATGTTTTACTGTTAACTTCAAACATCAATATATACACAAGGATAAGACTGTGTATAACGTCAGTTACGCTTAATGTCGTCAAGAGTGATGGTGTCCGTTTGCGAGCTTTCATCAGCAGCCTTGTAGGCATTCAGCTCTGCCAGTCCCACACTCTTCCTCAGAGCAACACTCCCTCCTTTGACTGAAGAATTGCATTGTGAAATTCTGCATTGTGAAAAAGGCAGTATTGTTAATATAATAGGACAGTACCTCTGGGATGTTCGTTTGCAGAAACCTATTTGAATGCATACCCTTAAATATGTGCTAATATTATAATTCGATGCTGGTTAGAAATTTTATTCAGTCATGTTATGTAACTGTTTTGAGGGCTGTGGTGAATCTGGAGACTGTCCTAAGAAACACGGGGTGAAAGACAAGACTCCCTGCATGACATGCCATTCCAATCCAATGCCACACACAAACACACACACTCATTCACAAACCACAAACCAGGGATCCTGGAGCTGTGAGTCAGCAACACTTCCCAATGTGCCACCATGCCTCCTGGTTTGAATCGATCATTTTGAATTAGAAAGAAGTGGAAAATTTGCTCAAATCGTCCCTTGAACAGCATACAATTTCAACCAGATGTAATGTTGTCAGGCAGTAGAAAACATGCTTAACATATCATAAAATCAACATGGATGAATATTTGTCTTAATACACTGAAGTACCAGAAAAACTGGTACTGGAGCCTATGCAAAATACATAGCAATGACAGGCTGAAGATGGCGACTCAGGCAGACAGAGTGCTGGCACTCAGTGAATGGGAGGATAGATGGGAGGAAGGAAGGATTGGCTTCCACCAACCTGATATTCACCAGCAAGTGGCACTTTTCATTATTGATTAAGCTAAACGTTGTGTCTGTGATCGTAGGAGGGCTCAGTTGTCTGTGGACATGCAGGGTAGTTTAACATACACTCATCATGGACATGAATGTCATGGCAATATTGGGCTTTCTGTGGTTTCTTTTAAGGCAGAACTGGTGCACGACATACAACATGTAATTCTTTCTGTATAAACATCTGGCCACAGTTGTACATCTGTTTGATGGTCAGAGATAAATGTTTTATAAAATATTTTTGCTTTATTATGTTATGGGTTATTCTATAATTTAGGGTACATTTGACATCAGCAGAAAAAGCACAAACACAGCGTTCTCTCTCAATACAATAAGTTAGTATATTCCTTCAGTGTAATATATACACTAGTTCTAAAGCTTTTAAAACATTTACTATTTTTTTAATATTTTTAACATAAAGGATGTTTTTAGTACTCACTTTGTCAACTGTTACGCATAGTACTGCATGTCATTACAGCCATTTGTTTCAATTAAAATACCATTTTAAGAGTCTAATCTACCATATATACAATGATGTTTGAAAAAGAATTCTAAGAATTACATTTGTTTTTCAGATATACATATACAGACATGAGTATAGGTATACAAAATTCAGCTGAAACTTTCAATTAGTACATAAAGAATCAGTTCGCATGTGCCCGTATGAATAATATGTGGTGTGATATATAAAAACTGATAATGATGTGATGAAGTAGGCTGCTGGGTAACTTAGTTCACAGATAACATAGTTGACAATTTCCCTATTTTGACCCATAACTTCCCATATTATTCAGTGTTTTGAATAATATATTTAGAATTAATATAATTATCATCTATGTACAGTACATGGAATGTACCCCAAGTTACAAAATGCCACTGAAATGTTTGTGGCCACTTGGAAACATTTTTTTCATATGTATGAAATTTTAAATTCATTTAAATGTGGGGCCCCCTTTGTGGATGGTAAGTGCCACTGTGCCCCCCCCCGGCCCAAAAATAAAACAGCATCGTGGTTAAGAAAAAGATGTGTCTCGCAAAGATATGTTGTTGGGAAAGGCAACAGTACCCTCATGGCCTGAAGTGTTAGTTCCTTGTATTCATTACCAATGCTGGCCCAAAATTCTGCTGGAGTATGCTTTTTAAATTTTATAATAAAAAAAAATAAAAAAAATTTAAATGCTTTTCTGCGGCCCCCCCTAGTGCCTCCTTGCGGCCCCCAGTTTGAGAACCGCTGGTATAGAGTATACGCCTGGCAGGCAAGGGCATGAATAATCTGTAAAATGTGTTTACTGCTCTCCCATGCATATGATTCCCCTTGTCTTCTGTCTTCAGAATGCTAAAGCACAACCTAGACAAAGTCTTGTGTGGACGACAGCAGGTTCGGCTTTTCTTCCCTCTCTGCGGTAAGGCCGTAGACATGAAATGGTAGGTGCTCGATTTTGTCCTATCTTTGTAATTACAGTAGGGTGGTACAGAATGAGCCTGTTGTTAGACAGACAACTAAACTATTATGTGTCTCGGAGTTAATTATTCATGCGTAGTATTCGGTCTGTCTCAGGCTGGCTGACATGGGTCATGTGATCGTTGGGGTTGAGATTTCGGAGAAAGCGATAAAGCAGTTTTTCGAAGAACAAGGCCTACAGTACAGTGAAGAGCCAGTGCCAGCTATACCTGGAGCAAAGCTGTTTAAGGTGTAGTAGGATCTTTATAAATGCTTTTTATTCATTTCATTATTTTACCACAGGATGGAAGATGTCTAATTAAAAATAATCAATTTAAAAAACGCAGTATTAATTATTAAATATTACCTATGATGAAGTCGCAGCAAGGCCCAGCACTCTTCACAGCATCAACCCAAAACGGATTTATAGAAACTGGTTTGGCTTCTGTCAGAAATCTGATAACTGAAACCTTAATAATACAAAACTATTCTTACCTGGAGAAAGTTATGTCTTCCTGTTTGTGTTCTAGCCAGATAGCAACCTGCAGCACTCTCCCAGCTGAGAAGCTTGAATAATAGGAAAAAAAGCTGACCTTGTGTGACCCAGTCAAACCTTGACAGTTTGGCCACTGTGACAAATTAAAAACAGTAACATACAAGTAAATAGAATCTCTAAAATGTTCATGTCTTCATGAGAATTTCCTAAAGGCAGGTCAGAAGTTCTTTCAACAGTACTGATCAATACTTTACTTTGTGATGATGACAAACTTCAAGGTTCCACCAGCAGATTTCAAGGCCCTGGTAAAAGCATATATCCGGAACCTGTGGAAAACCCAATGGCACTCGCAAACCAACAATAAATTATATGAAATGCACCCTAATGTAAATACCAAAGCAAAAACATATCCACGAAAGTGCATTGACTGAGAAACACATCGTCGCTGTCCAAAAAAAACAACAAAAAAAACATTTTTCTAAATCAATCGAACACTGCAGGTGCCCTTAATGCCGTGTGAACATTTCACAATGTATGGACCAAAAGAAATGGCTTGGAATAAAGTCTTTTTAAATGATCTTACATTACAATTAAAGAATGTTTTTGCCATGTCCTGTAAAGCTGCAATTTTAGAGATGCTTCTTTTTCTTTGGACAGTAACGATATACAAGATGCCGTATTGGCCCCTCCTGACTAACACACCTGCATCTGACAACAGGAGAAGACTCTCATTATGTGAAACCTGCCAAACACCCATTACAGTAAAACACATCCTGACTGAATGTCCCAAATACCAGATGGGAAGGCAATGACTATCTCTGCCTAGATACCATGAAAGAAATACCCATACTGCCATAAACACACATGACAATGTAAACATGCCATTCAAATCCAAACAAACCAAACCTAATGATGACTTCAAACTAAAATACGGATTAAAAAAAAGAAGTCCAGGATGCTACACAGAGCTGTGTACAGTGTATTAAAAATATCTTTGCAGCTAGTACACATGGTGCCCATTTATTATTAAAGCAGTGAGGATGATGTCAGTGTAGCTGAAGCATTTGGACTGTCGTGCTCTGGCTGCCTACACCCATCATCCTTAGGCAAGAAGGTAACTTTATACTGTACTTGTACGCTCAGCTGACTTTGAAGACATGTACTAAAAGCATCATGTGACGTTTTTCCAAACATTGGAAAAAAAAACACATTATAAACTCCAGAACCAGTCCAAGTACGGTGAGGATTTAAAAATAATATCAACATAATAAACAGCCGTAAATAAAGAGCTACTGAGAGATGGATTGCTTATGGATATTGTATGATTGCCTGATACGTTCGTACTTTGTTCTGTAACTCACTACTGCAGAGTTTTAATTAGGCAGTTCATTAGGGTATTATTAGTGGTTGGTTGGTTAAATAATTAACAGTACTGATATGGTCTGTTGTAGTTGTGTGTACTTTTTCTTTTCGCAGAGTTCTGACGCGAAGATCTCCCTCTATCAGTGCGATTTATACAAGTTCTCCAGGTGAGAGTTGTACCTAACAATTTTACATTACGAACCATGCCTGAGAAAAATCATCTGGACATCTGGAGTCTCTCTCTCTTTGTCTCTCTGTCTGTCTCTCTCTCTCTCTCTGTTTCTGTCTCTCTCTCTCTGTCTCTATCTCTCTCTGTCTCTCTGTCTCTCTCTGTTTCTGTCTCTGTCTCTCTCTCTCTCCCTCTCTCTGTCTCTCTCTCTGTTTCTGTCTCTGTCTGTCTCTCTGTTTCTGTCTCTATCTCTTTGTCTCTCTCTCTCTGTCTCTCTGTTTCTATCTCTCTCCCTCTCTCTGTCTCTCTGTCTCTCTGTGTCTCTCTGTTTCTGTCTGTCTCTCTCTGTTTCTCTCTCTCTGTTTCTCTCTCTCTCTGAATCTCTCTCTCTCTCTATCTGACCCTTCTCTGACTCTCTCTCTCTCTCTGTTTCTGTCTCTCTGACTCTCTCTCTCTGCTTTTGCAGTGCTATAGAGAGTCCATTTGGAGGGATTTGGGACCGGGGTTCTCTGGTGGCCATAAACCCACGTGACAGGCAAATGTAAGTCGTCAGATTTGATAGCGTTTGTACTAAAAAAGCATCATTCCAAACCTTTGCAGATTCCTATGGGAAGTCATTAAATAAGGAATAAATCACCATGGTTTATGGTGTTACAGGAAAGTAAAACAAGTTTGTGTGGTGTGATGCAGCCCAGCATGACGTGGACTTACTGTTGCCACCATGAAGTTGATTATATTCCAGTGACAACAAAGTGTTTGCCATGGATTTATGTTTTCATTAATTAAAGAACACATACTTTTCTATCATTTGTTTTATTTTGATTTAATGTTGTAGAACATCCAGCTGTTATAACAGCTATAAACAGACATTCCTTCAGTTGTCCCTGAACAAAACTGCAATTCTCTCTGTGCTACAGACTTTCCCTTATTAGAAAACATAAAGAAAGAAAGCTTTTCTCTGATTATTACAAAGCACCAACAGTGGAGAATCCTTCTCAAAATGGTAGATATCTCCTTACAGAAAACTTCACCATATCAACAATTACACACATTTTTAAAACTCTTAACAAGAGACTCTGCCATACAGCTCCCCAGTGGTAGATGATGTATTCAGATCCTTTTTCTACTTAAGTAAAAATATCAATACAGCAGCATAAAAATCCAGCCTAAAGACCCTAGTTGAGTAAAAGTACAAAAGTATTAGCAGCAAAATATAAATATAAATATACACCGATCAGTGCAGTGCTGCTGAAGTTATTAAACCCCTCAGTGTCACTGCTGGACTGAGAATAGTCCACCAACCAAAAATATCCAGCCCACAGTGTCCTGTAGGCAGCATCCTGTGAGCACTGATGAAGGATTAGAGGATGACTAACACAAACTGTGCAGCAACAGATGAGCTACTGTCTCTGACTTTACATCTACAGTGCAGTGTCTGATCCAATCCTACCATGTACAACACACACTAACACACCACCACCACATCAGGGTCACTGCAGTGCTGAGTATCATCCACCACCCAAATAATACCTGCTCTGTGGTGGTCCTTTGGGGGTTCTGTTCACTGAAGAACAGCATAAAAGGAGGGCTAGGAAAGTCTGCAGAAAAACAGATGGACTATAGTTTCTATCTGTAAATATCTATCTGTGACTATAGTCTCTGAGTGACATCCCATTCTTAATCCACCTTTGCAGCTATAACAGCTTTTCTGAGAAGGCTTTCCACAAGGTTTATTAGTATGATTATGGGAATCTGTGACCTTTCTTCAAGAAATACACTACTTGAGTAAATGTACCTAGTTATTTTCCACCACTACAATTCCCAGCATAAGCTGTTAATATAAAAAGATTCCCTTTTATCCACAGCACTGTGGACAACTATAATGTTAGAATAACGTAAGAATGAAGATGATGGTTGTGCTAGAATCCGAAAGTATCACTCGATGACTGTAATATTCTTTCTTTGTATGCTGAAGGTATGCCACTCTCATCATGTCCTTGATGGACAAAGACTGCAGGTATTTATTGGACACACTGGAATACAACCCTGAGCTGTACAAAGGTGACAATTGACATTCTGAAGATTTTTTGAAGATTTGCTTTAGAGTCTGTTGAGGATGTGTGTCAGTGGTGTTGTTTACTCACAGAGTTTTTCCACACAACAGGGCCACCATTTTTTGTGTCTGAAGAAGCTGTGAGAGGTTTATATGGTGAGTTTACCTCCGTGATGTGCTGCTTCTAACATAGGGGGCAATTTTCAATGTGTGTGTGTGTGTGTTTCAGGTGATGGCTGTGAGATCGAGCTGCTGGAGAGTAGAGATGCTTTTGAAGAAAGACATAAAGCATGGGGAATAGATTCACTTCTAGAGAAGGTGTGCATGCTGACTCCAAAAGCCAGCTTGAATTAACTAAAAAGACTTTTAGGCCTGAAGTCTAAGCAAGTGAAAATATCTTTCATATTAAATGCTTTGTTGTCCCCACAAGTATCGGGCAGTGAAAGTGACTAAACCTGAACATACCTTTCTATTCATTTTAATGATGGATTTAATTATATTTAAATATGTTAATCACTAGGACACACCGAACTGTCATCAAACTGCACATCAGACTAACTAGCTGAAATCTAGATGACCTTTAATGTCAAAATCATTACTGCTTATTTTCAAAAAGGTGACACTATGTCATGATCACAGAACAGCAGCTGAAAAATGAACCTCATTAGCAGAATGAGCCTCATTAGAGATCAATGGATACCTGAAGTTATTACAGCGAAACCACTGCATGATCCCTTAATGATCCTATCAAACCTAACTCATTAATGAAATTTGTATCAGAAGGCCTTGTTAATAGATTCGCATGCACAAAGCCTGATCCTGGCGAAGGACACACTCTAACCCAGCCAGGCCGTACAGTTCTATCGTTGAAGAGATTCACAGGAACTCTAACAATTTAAGTCAAATACAGTAGTGATTATGTTTCCCCAGGGATCTGCCAGATAGTGTGTGTATCTCTGCATTCCAGATAAGGTGGTTAAAGCAGAAGTTAGAAGAAGTAACTGCTGTAATAACTGCATATTACTCACGGTAACAAAAAATGATAAATTGCCAAGTCAACTTGGCAGCTGTGGTCAGCACCTGTGAAAAGTTTCAATAAATCACATTTACTACATTTGGGTTACTGTGGTTACTGTGTGTTGGAGTTTCTGTGCATGTCCTCAATGTGTGCTCCAAGTGGGCGAGTTTCCTCACACCTCCTAAAAAAGTGCCAGTGGGTGGATTGGCTATGCTAATTTGCTTTTGGTGTTGTGTGTGTGTGGTGCCCTGTAATTAGTTGGTTTCCCATCCATTGTATATTCCTGCATCACACCCATTTTTCAGTGGGGTTTAAGTCAGAGCTCTGAGCAGACCACTCACGTTCTTCCATTCCAGCCTTGGCAAGTCATGTCTTCATGAAGCTCACTTTGTACTCAGGGGTATTGTCATGTTGAAACAGGTTTGGGCCTCTTACTTAAGCATATGGCATCAAAAGACATTGTATACTCCCAGCTTTGTGGCAAAGGTTTCACTTCTATACATGATCACAAGATGGCAGCATCTTCTTTAACATCCGTATCTTCTTAAGAAGAGACAGATTGTAATGAGTGGTAGCTTCACAAAAACTCAGTTTGTTTATTTTACAATGACATTTGCTTTGTATATTATTCTGACATTCAGAATTGGGTATAAGATATTTTTCATATATGATGCTGTATTTGGATTAATTATGACAGAACCAAATGGTCTATGGCAGGAATTCTCAGTTCCTGGAAGCACAATTTAGTGATTTCTTAAACCAGGTATAATGTTCTGGGTGCAGTATTCTAGGTTTTTTATCCTGGGGTATAATATTCTATCCTGTGTATAGTATTCTGGGCTAGAATATGCTGGGTATAGTATTCTGGGTATAGTATCATGGAGTATAAATATTGTGGGTATAGTAGTCTGGGTACAATATCCTGGGGTTTAATATTAAATACCAGAATATTACCAGTATAATATACTGGTGTATAACATACTGGGGTATAATATTCTGGATTTAATATTCTGGCGTATAATATACTGGGGTATAATATTCATTCATTCATCTTCTTGGCCACTTATTCCTTTTCAGGGTCACGGGAGAGCCGGTGCCTAGCCGGCCACA
>JAOTRJ010000031.1:13767029-13777247 GCA_028564905.1 Leptodoras praelongus | reverse complement strand
CTACAATGTAAATAGTCATGAAAATAAAGAAAACGCATTGAATGAGAAGGTGTGTCCAAACTTTTGGTCTGTACTGTGTGTATATATATATATATATAGCCCTGCCATATACTGACCATCATTTATATCAGGATTTTGTACTTTAATGAGCTGTGATTATAATGAAATAGGAAAGCTTCTAAACTAATATATACTAATATATAAAACTGATAGACTATTCAAATAAAGATTATATTATATTTTACAGTATACATATTTTAGCTGCTTTTAATGTATTACATAATACAGGATTCTGAATTTCATGCAGTTTCTTGTATTTCATTTCTTATTAAAATGGCTTTAAATGATGGTTTCTCCAGGTAAATAAATTGAGAATGAATTTATATTACTGTAAAGTGCTGTTAGATTCTCCAATGAGTTGAGGTGTGTGTTCATTTTCTCTATCAGCAGCTCTGACAGTAATATCACAGAGTTTTAAAGTAATGTACTCGTTCTATTATGTTTCTATAGTAACAGCTCTTGTATGATGGATATGCCACATAATCTAAACTAATAATAAGCAGGGATTGTTTTTTTTATAGCTTTTAGTTAACGAAGAAAAATGTGTCATTGATATGATGTAGTTTTCTGTTATTAGACATTTATTTTGCTTTCCAGTTTCTGGGTAATATGACAATGACGAGCTGCATTATTTTTGTCCTGTTCATTTCAAGAAAGAGAAAAAAACACAGACACTGATAAAAGAATAAATGTGATGATGGAAATTTTCCTGGACGTTAAATTGAATGGTTCATTGGTAAAAATTGTAATAGCTGGCAAACCCACTGCTTTATAAAAGGCACAACGTGTTATTCTGTATTATTTTTAAATCAAGCCCCTGAGTTCTCAGTGTTACCTTGGGCTATATTGCACCACCCCGGGGTGGATTATTTTCCTATAATAGCACAGCCCGAACGCCTCGCATACAAGACATATACAGGTATTATAGGCGAGCTGGAGAGTGCAGCAATGCAAACAACAAAATCATACAACAGAGCAGTTAAATGAATAAAAGAGGAGTTACAGCTTTGTTGAAGTTATTTAGTGACCTCATAGGATCCTGTTGGGACTGAGCGCCGTATTAAAGGGGAACCGTTAAGCCAGATAAACAGGTTTTAGACTTATAAAGAATGCTCACATTAACTCTGTTGAGACTAGAATAGATTTTCCACTTTAACAGTATATTTTCATTTAAATATAAAGTAATTTAACCAAAAATATATGATGAAGTGTATAGACAAATAAACTGCATATTTTTCTGTTGTGTATTCTTTTATACACACACACACACACACACACACACACACACTGATGACACACCCAGGCTTACAGAATGTAGAAATTTAGCCTCCTCGGAGAAAAAGTAGGCCACCCTTTTAAACATGTTGCAGCATATTTAGTAGATGTAGTGTGCATTCATTTCGCCTGAAGCAAAAAAGTAACAGGATACCATTATTTCATATTTCTTACCACCATCATATGTTCATACGCTCATGTCATTAGAGAGCTCCTAAGCAGACTGATACAGAGTTTGCTTCAAAACAAAGGGAAAGCTTTTGATATACTTTCTCTGGTCCATTTTATGCTATCTCTGCTGGGGCTTGGATGGGAGTGCAGCTTTGGAGAGTGCACTAAAAGAAGGCTCGCTAGAGTTTTATGATTACACACAGTTGTAGGCTGGGGAAAGAGGTAACATTGAAAACAAATCCCTTATTATATATTATATTTTATATATATAAGAACAGAAAATGTCCAAAAAGAAATCCAGTATCTCAAACAGTATATATATGCCGTGTATCTCTTGGTCTAGTTCAGCACACGCAAACGCAATCATGGTTCAGACTGCTGACTCGACGGTTGTCAAGAAGACGATCATCAACACCCTCGACGAGGCCACAGGAGGTCATTGCTGAAAAGGCTGGCTGTTCACAAAAGAAATATACTAATCATTTGAGATACTGGATTTCATGAGCTACATGCCATAATGATCAGAATGGAAAACAAAATGCTTGAAATATGTCTCTTGACACATGCAGTGAATATAAAATATATATGACAGTTTACCCTTTTTCAAATTAAATTATGAAAAAAAAACATTTCTACTATATTCTATTTTTTTATGAAAAATGAGATCCACACACATACACACACTCATACACACACACGTACACACACTCGTACACACACTCATACACACACTCATACACACATCCTTTTCTTCCAGTTCATTCTATTTCAGTATTTTACTTCATACAGGAATGAGCCTCCTTGTCCTTGAGTTTCTGGAGATTTAAATCTGAACATACAAAAAGACCAGGTGACTGCAGCGCTACTCTACTGACAGCAGCAGTTGTGTTTCAGCCGTAGTGAGCTTCACTAAACGAGTAGTGCACTTGAGAGGTCACCACAAACACAGCTGAAACAGGCATACATGCCACCTGGGCCCTTTTCAAAATAGTGGACTTTCCTCTTTTTTCCCTTTTTGTCCTGTAGCATGATGTCATTATGTTAGATTTTAATCTTTCGCATTTCACTTACAAGTCCATCTTGTCAAACAAACCCCCCACAATATGACAAGAGCACCGCGGTCGCTCTCAGACCAGTTTCAATCGTATCTATTGTTGTTACCGTGTCCTAAAATGGCCTGCCAGTTGTTGTGATGCCTGTCTGCCTGCCTGCCATGTGCTGGGTAAGGCCATATTTTAGGCACATACTTGTCAATGGTCCTGAGACAGCCAAAGGAGAGCCTTGAATGTCCTCTCTCTTTAATTCCCAGTTTTAGGACTTATTTAGTATTATGAAATGAACTTTAATTGAAAACCTGTTTAAGTTCAGTCTCACAATCACTAAATTGTGTTTTGTTTGAATCTAGATGTATGGCCACGACGCCAACACCGATAGCATCTGAGAGCTTTTAAAGCTGACCAAAATTACACGTAATTATAATTTAACACTGTAGAACTGTTCATAATGTTGGCTTTTGTTAGGAGGTTCTTTTCCGTGCCCAAATGTACCGCAATGCAGGAATCACAGTCACTGAAACTCTATTGACGTCCCCGGCAGGTCTGGAAAATGTGATTATTTTTTGAAGCCTGAAGGTTGGTGAGTGTGCCTCAGCTTTGTGGGCTGGAGGGCTCCGGGCTTACTGTTGTATTTTTCAGTGTAATGGGAGGGCATTTAGAGTCCCAATCGTCTCTTTGTGCACTACATTCTGGACTGCTAAGGTGGGAGTGAGAGAAGCCAGAAGCATCATGAGTGCTATTGTCAGACTCCAACAGAGCAGAAAGCGTTCAAGAGCATATGAGTGGAGCACTTTGGACAAATGCCCTTTCACCCTGTTCCTGGGCTTCCTGTTATTCTCAGTCCCAGAGCACCATCATGATGCATCATTTAATCTCTTCCTTTCAGTGACACTCGGCAGTGCAGCGTTTAGTAATTAGCTCATGAGTTGAATTGGAGTTGTATTAGAGCAGGAAAAACACGACAGTGTGCGGCGATGGAGCAGGACCCGAATAACAGCGTGGCGTATGAACTGACGAGTTCTCATTCTCTCAAAAAGCACTCCGTGATTAAATGTAGACATAGTGAGCATCAGATTAGATAGTATTAGTGACGCTGCACACAGTAGATCATCCCGGCTTAACGCTGAAATCCGTCCGTCTGTCTAAATGTAAATAGTGAATCATAAAACAAAATGCTTATAATTTAATTGTAATTAAAATGTGAAGTTTTTTGGTTATTCCTCAGCTAACCATAATCTAACAAACTTTATTCGTTCTTAGGGTCAGTCTATCTTTAGTAGAGTGGAAATCCAAATATGACCTCAAGTGAAAATCTTACATATAGACAGATTTATTTACCATTTATTTCTTTTCTATAAGATTACAATAAACCCAATATGACATTATAAAACCTATTACTAGATATGTTTAGTCATTTCAATCTATTGTCAGTCTATACATTTATTTCTCAGAAGAAGCTAAATTATTTGCCAGGAGATGAATTCAAATGTAATACTTATATTAAATTAGGAGGAGAAATGTCAACAAATAGGTTTTATAATCTTATATTTGGTTTTGGTAGATACATTTGACAATACGCTAGATATTTTCAGTTGATTCAAATGTTTTTTTTTGCCGGTGTATAAGACGAAACAGCGTTCTTTTCGGGTCAGGTGACGGTGTCAACTCGTTCCTAGTGTGCAGGCTCTGTAAAGCTGCTTTTCCATAAGCTAGGACTGAATATAATCTTGTAACGCAGGCACAACTTTATTTATAACCTTATACTGCAGCCTACTGTAGCCAACTGAGAAGCATCTCAGAGTATGTGCCAAAAAAAAATACTACTACACACGTTTCAGCCTTTATATATATATATATATATGAAAAGTATTCATACAGCAAATTCATAATGACGGTTAAATGAAGCTGAGCCTAGCCACTGTCTGATCATTTGCTAAGTTTGCTTTCCTACATTGTTTGATTTGGACATTAGGACTGATCCAGCCTATAAAGCAGGCTAACTTTAAAGAATTTTCCTGGGTCAGTTAAAATAAATCCAATTTCAGATGAATAGAATACCCAGTGCATGCTGGTAGTAATAATACTGTAAGCTAACGCTGATACAGCCCTGAAATAGCCAGGTGGTTAAAATGAAATAAAATGGACCATCTTAATGGATATGCTCTGACATACTGAGCAACCAGGCAGGAAGGAAAGAAAGAAAGAAAACTTCAGACACAAATTCTGTTGTTCAACTCGTTCTAATCTTTTATCATTATTTTTATTTTACATATTTTATTTTATTTTATATATATATTTTTTTCTTTATTTTGATTTTATTTTGTACATATTCACCATTAAATGCTCTTATTATTTATGATTTATTGTTAAAATATTTTTACTTTGCTGGAAAGATTTATAAATATATTTTTATTTAATTTTTATTATTTTATATTTTAGGATATTTAAAGGAACATAAGCAAACAGTAGAAAACTGAACAGCATGAACAGCTGTTCTATAATATTTTATTTAAAATACAATCATCTATTTCTATATTTTAGTCTTGATACTTGTGATTCATGTTGACTGGGATGATCATAGTGAAAGCTTTATATTAAGATCGATCATGTTTGCTTCTGCGAGTCACAGATCGAGCATTTAGAGGAAACGTCTCGTAATTGATTTAGCGTGCCTGCCCTGAATGTAACTCAACCCCTTTTCGAAGTAACAGGGTACCTTTAGCTCGGGGACGTAATTGAATTCACCGGTGGTTGGTTCCTTTTTTTTTTTTTTTGTCCTTTAATTTGACTCGCATTGTCCATTGTTATTTACAAATAGAAACCTTAAATGTTCAGAACATGACAATTCTTCAAGCTGTGTATGCGTACAGATCTTAACACGTTCTCTATGGAGAATCACCACCTTGCTGGTTTCCTGGTAACAGTGTCAGAGCTCTTGGTCATGTGAACTGTCCCAGTGCAGACAGGCGCGGGGCATTAAACACCAGCGCAGTGACATGCCCTAGATAAGGCTGTCAGCTGAACAAGTGAGAAACATATTGAACTTTATGAATTAATCATGAGAGAAGCCGTCAAACTTTTTATTTAATGATGGCCTTTGGTGCACTCTTCTTACTCAGTGCAAGTCCAATGCCACCTCCCTACTCATCTGCTGAGCAACACAGCTTAGAAATAAAATACGTCCTGTAGACCTTGAATAAATATCTCCTGCACTGGATCTCTGAATACGCATAATAATGCTCTACTGTGTGCAGGTGTTCAGTAAAATAAAATTACACAAACTAGCCACTTTCTTAGGAACACCTTGACACCTGCCCTTTCATGCATTATCCAATCAGCTAAGATGTATGCAGGTGTATCAGAAGTGCAATCTAAATATAAAATCATGTAGATGTAGTCAAGAGATTCGGTTCATGTCGAAATCCTGCAGCAGAGTGAAGGAAAATGTGATCTCACTGACTTCATCCATGGCATGGCTTTTTTCAGATACTGCTGATCTCTCCAGGATTTATACATATTTCCATTTCTAGAGTTTACATATAATAGTGCAAAAAATCCAGCGAGTTTCAGTTCTGCAGGTAGAAGAACCTTATTGATGATAGAGGAAAATATTTTCCATCATCATTATTGTATTTCCAGCATCATAACTTCAGGAAACTTGAGGTAGATGTGATACACCTGGAGAAGCCCACATCAGGTTCCACTCCTGTCAGCCAAGAACAGCAATCTGAGGCTCACAAGATCTAGAATCTAACTGCATCTGTTGGAAAAAGGTGTCCTGAAAATGAAGATGGTCAGAATTGGTAGCAAAACTCAATGGACCCAATCTGAATTGTGTGATTGTGTAATTCAGGATAGTGGTGGTGGTGGTGGTGTAATAGTGTGCGGAATGTCTCCTTGGATTTCATTCTAACCATTCATCATTTTATTCATCTTCAAATGTCATGATAATGTGCCATGTCAAAAAGCTTCAAACTGTTTCAATGAATGTGACAATGAGTTCAGGCCTCCCCAGTCACCAGATCCAGAACCCAGAGTAGAGCACTTCTGGGATGTGTTAGAACAGGAGAGTTACAGCATGAATGTGCAGCAGGAATGCTCCCAATACCTTGTGGAATCCATGCAACAAAGAATTTAGACTGTTCAGGGATCAAAGAGGGGTCCTAATAAAAATATATCCATTGGTATTATGTGTTATCAGAATTGGTTGCTCCTGAAAATCAATATCGAGGACGAGTGTTGCATTATCAGCTACACATATTTAAATGAGTTGTGTTTGGGTATTTGTAGACCACTACTACACACCCTAGAGTCTTTTCTTCTCATGTAGCTCAGAGAGGAAGTGGTCTCCCTCCAGCTGTCTAGGACTCTTCACCTTCTCAGTGTCGGCTGCTCGCGCTTCTCTCTTCTCTTCACCTGAATAAGTGATGCAGAGAGTGTAGGGCTTCTCCACCCCAACACACATACACATGTTCTCTCGCTCTGTCTCTTTCCTGGAGTATCAATATCGTTCTTATGATCAGTCTAACACCCTGCCTGTCCGTCATTTGAGACTCACATTCGGGTCCTCAGTCACTCAGATTCCTTCACCCTTTTCTTCACGTCCTTGTCCACCAGCTCCCTTTTATAACCATTTTCCGATTTCTCATGCCTCTCTCTCTCTCTGTCTCTCTCTCACACTCTCTCTATATTCATTTCTCTCTTTTTCTCATTGCAGTAATGTGATCAGGTGCACTGACTGAGTTGTCTCCGCTCCAGTAACTGCATTAAGGCCATCTTCTCTGGTGCGGCTGCCTCTGTTGCGCATATCACACTATCAAGGCCAGGGTCACAAAGGCCAAGTCCTTTCCTGGAATGAGAGACACTCTGGCACTCAATCGTTGCTTGTAATGGAGCTCTGGCCAGGGTTTCCCATCAGCACTTCCGACTCGTGCTCATTTAGCTCTTGAAGCAATCCATAGCCCTGGTAGCCAGTGGATCTGCGTATCAGATGACCTCACCAATCTTCACGCACGCGGCCCTCCCAAAGGGAGAATCCAGGCACCAGCTGTAGCCCTAATGCTTCTGTCATTTCGCTGTAGTGTTGTGCCCGGATCAGCTTACTGCTGCATTGAGATTTAAGTCTGGGTGTGGTCCTGGCACACTAATCTTGCAGGAAGCTCTTGGCAGAATGCAGTATGGACACCATAAATGCCACACAGAACTGCACCCAAATTCCAGCTAGGGTTTCCTTGACCTTTTTTCCCTTTTTTTTAAAGGCAGTAATTGCAGGAAAGAAATGTGTATTGATTGTCTGCAAAACACCTTAATAACAATCTGTCCTCAAGGCTTTGTTTCCTGTTCTTTTTTTTCTCTCCCAGCAAAGTGGCTTCACAAAAAAAATGACTGAAACGTTGCTGAAAAGCAAAGCATCAGTAATCAGTGAGGACCAGAAGCAGTCCTATTCCTTATTTCCTGTTTATGCAACAAATCAGGTTCGGTTTATTGCACGCTCAGACAAAGTTGTAAATGAGAGTTTGTCTGAGCGTGCAATAAACCCGAGCCGCGTCGAAGCCTTTGTTTCACTAAATTGCATTATTTCTTCTCCTCACTGTCTGTCCTCCTCCGCAGCAGAAATGCAGGTTGAAGGAATGGCAGCAGTGACTTTTACTCTTGCTTACATCTCCTGCCTCTGCTCAATGCAGCAAACCAGTGTTGGCATCAATCAGATTTCAATTAATTGGAGGTTCCACTTAACAAGCCAGCTTGGCACACGGCACTGAAAACAAGTAGCGTTAGCAGGTCAAGAGAGCATGAAAGATGTGTGTAATGATGCATCTCTCTCACACACAAACACAGTCAGGCACTTCAGTGGAGTGATTGACAGTGCCAGGCTGTGAATGCCTGGACCAAAACCAGTAGCTTTCTCATCAGTGAGCTTGCCTGCCTGTCTGCCTTCACCCAAATGGAGTTCTCATCCATCAGTAAAGGAAAGGCCTGAATGTCCTAACAGAGTGTACTCTTACACACAGCACTCGAACTTTAATGCTTTATCGATCAGGAGATGCATGCATCAAAGCTCTCAGAGTGAAAATAAGACTACAGGGCTGATTCGCATTACAGTTTGTCTATCAAATCATGCATATATTCATAAACATGAAGGAACGTTGATCCAGGACCAGCTCTGATCAGCTCGGTTGTGATATGACTTTGATGCACTCATCTTAATGCTTTGTGACATTTTCGTTTTTTTATAATAATGCGTTGTAACTGCTCCAGTCAAAGTGGTGTCAGTGAGGTGGGGTTATATTTACAGGAAAGTTGAAAAAATTCTGTCGTTCACTTCCTGTCTGCCATTACCTCTAACAATATCCTTCCATCTCCTCTAGTTGGCTCTCCAATTTCATGGATTTTGTAGCGTTTCTGATGCTGTTGGCTAAGAGACTCATTCTAGTTCACGCTCATGCTTCCAGAAAGGATAACGGATTCCCCTTAGAAACAATCATGTATACTTCTCTGTCCCTGATATACCATCTATACACCAACTTGTAGATTGTTCTCCACACCCTTGACTGCAGTAGTTCCTAAAACTCATTTCCACAGTTTTTCTGCTTTTTGACATCACTATTACAAAGGAATTTTTCCCTCCCCTGTCCTTTACTTCACTTATATAGTATGACGTGTACACTTCTGTTCTTGTATACCGTTTTTTTTACAACAGCTGAACTTAACGGATGTCGGATTGTAGCGCCTGCCTCCCTGACTCTTAACAACCAGTGTGAAAGGCAAGATTTGATGACATTCTGTAACTGGAAGACGGGTGGGATTATTTTAAGATGCACGTGCATGAGCTTTGTGACGTCATCTGGTGGAAATGAATCTGAAGCAGGAATTTTCCATCTGGACTGAAGTAAAGCAGCCATTCTTTGGCAATACGCATGCAGGCCTGGAGAGCAGCTAAAACAAGCGCACTGTTTACAGCCTGAATGAAGAGTGGCATTTTGAAAATGTTACATGCAAATAGACTGCTCCGCTTTAGACCCCGGTGGTCATACCGATCCATGTCTAATTGTCTCAGAGTCTGGCTACAGCCAATCAGTCATCTCATCAGTGTAACAGGCCGTCGGCCGCTATCAGCTAGAGACGCGCGGGACGCACATCCAGACTTGACAGCGGGCGTCACTGCGGCAGCCAAACAGGAAATTGAATCTGGAGCGTGCAAACGACACACGGCCTGATGGAATTTCAGAAAACAAAATGGTTCCAGGGCCTCCAGCGGGTGGAGCAGGAGGGAGGGAGGGAAAAGAATTCAGCCTATTTTCCCCTCAGCGGCATTAGCAGAGCTGCAGCGGGATAAAGATATGATGAGTGCTTACACATATTGTCTCACACACACACACACACACACACACACACACACAATCACCTTCAACTGTCCTTAGGGCTGGGATCAGAACAGGTGGCTACATTGCAATGATTTAAGATCAGATTGTTTAGATGCACTATAATTAATATGAATATACAGTGGTGTGAAAAAGTGTTTGCCCCCTTCCTGATTTTTTGCATGTTTGTCACACTTAAATGTTTAGGAACATCAAACCAATTAAAATATTAGTCAAAGACAACACAGGTAAACACAAAATGCTATTTTTAAATGAAGGTGTTTATTATTAAGGGA
>JAOTRJ010000031.1:13738496-13749828 GCA_028564905.1 Leptodoras praelongus | reverse complement strand
GCTAGGCACCGGCTCCCCCGTGACCCTGAAAAGGAATAAGCGGCCAAGAAGATGAATGAATGAATGAATGAATGAAGGAAGGCTACGCACACCAGGAACAAGCAAGAAACCCAGCGTCTGGTGATATCTGTGGGGTTCCAGACTTTAGGCAGTCATTGACTAAAGATTCTTTATATAACTAACATAATGTTCATATTCATTATGTGATTTTAACTCCTTGTTACCAATACAAAGCTTATGTGACTAACTCGACTCTTGCAGGAAGGATTTCCACTAGATTAGGGAGCAGCATGGCCGTGGGGATTCGTGTTCATTCAGCTACACGAGCATTAATGAGGTCAGATACTGATGTCAGGTGAGGAGGTCTGGGGTGCAGTCCGTGTTCCAGTTTATCCTTAACAAAGATGTTCAGTGGGGTTAAGGTCAGGGCTTTGTGCTGGATTCTTAAGTTATTCCACTCCACCCTTAACATACCATGTTTTCATGGAATTTGTTTTGTATGCACAGAGGTGCACAGTCATGCTAGAACAGGTTTGGAGGTCTTAAATCCAGCGAAGGGAAACTGTATTGCTACAGCTATAGTGGAAACTACTTTGTGGAAACGTTTTGGAGAAGAACAACATGCATGTTTGCTTGTCAAGCATCCAGAAGCTTTTGTTCTTATGGTGTATAAATGTCTAGTGATTTTAGTTGTTCTGAAAGTCAAAATATACCACTTCACACATTGCAATACACACAGCCGGAATGAAAGCTTTCAAAATTGACAAGTAATGTGACCAACCTTCCTTGTCCTGACTGGTGGATGTTGATGAGCCACATCATTAATTCTTTTTCTCCCATTTACAGCCTGGGGCAGCCCCGGAGACCAGAGTTTCATCTCTGAGCAAACATCTTATTGACAGCTGTCAGAATATGAGAACTTCATTAAATATTCAGCCGTAAAAGTCACTGATGGCATCATTTAATGTAATAATGCAGCCACTGATCTAATTTTAGCTAAGCACATCAGAATCACAGTTAATTAATCTAGAATGCTTAAAATGTTCACTATTAAAATGATTCGTTAAATAGCCATACTAAAACACAAAGGCTCCCACACACGAATCCTAAACGCACCACTGACGTGCTCAGTATGCAGTGTGGCACTGGGTCATGCCCCAACATTACAGACTGGAAACACGCTCCATGTCCCCTTGTGTCCCACAACAGCAGCAGTGTGCTACAGAGACATGCATTTACCCCCCTGGAAAGAAATCCTGGCTCACTTCACCACTCAACCTCTGTAAATGGAAGTGCAAGAAGCCTGTTTAATAGCTAGTAGAAAACAAAAGGACAATTAAATTGTTTATTTGTTAGATCACGTCTGTGTAAATGGCTTCATTAAAATACACAGTGAAAGAACACACAGCGAGAAGAAGAGGAGGAGGGAGGGAGGGAGGGAAAAGTGGGTCGGAGCTAATTTATATTCAAACATAGACGTTCAGTTCAGACCCATGGAGTAAGCCAAGTGTTGCGTGTAGCGCATAAAAGCAAAGAAAAAAACTCTCAATAACACCCACAGAGATGTGGTAGTGGTAAAAACAGGTTTACTCATTGAACTGGTATGGAACTACAGCACAGTTGAATCTTCCTTTCCATCCTCTTAGAGTCTAAACACAACACATCAGAGATTACCAGCTAGACGTACCGCATAGCGGAGCAGGATACGGCCATAAAGTGAAAGAAAAAGCAAGAAAAATTTTCAATTTAGATATTGAAAATTTGTAAGTGCAACGCCCCCTATTGACAACATTTGGCATGCATCTAAAGAATGTTGTAGTGGTGCAGGGTGTGAAATTTCAAAATTGTAGCGTAAACGGTTCTTGAGATATTGAAACGTGTCTGTTGCAGCGCCCCCTATGGACCAACTTTCACAAAATTTGGTGTGTGTCTAGAGAATGTAGTAGGGATGTATGGAGTGTAGTTTCATGACGTTTGAGCTAGATTTTCAATGTGAACATTATTCAGGACTTGGCACTACTCTACAAATGAATCACAATGAGCAAGGGTTATGCACCTCCCTCCTACAGGCCAACTAATGCCCGAAATGTGCTCTGAGCCTTGCCCAATTCAAGGGGTGTTACCACAAAGTATAACACACACCTAGGGACATACACCTTACATTCCAGATCAGACATGCAGGGCTACAACCAAACCAAGTGTCATGTGGCTTGGTGAAACCTACATATACGATATCATCGACCAAACATTGGTGGAATAAACAGAATTAAAAGAAAAGCATTGACAAAAACTATTTAACCACCAGGGCTGCTTCTGTGGTCATAACCATCCATTAAAGAACCCATGTGCACTTCTATTTCCATACTGACACAGTGCTGCAGTACTAATCTAGTGGCACTACACTGATAGCATCAGTTCTTCAAAGTCACCACATTACAATGCTTATAGATCTCTTCATTCCATCCAGACGAATGAGAAGAAGTTTAAATGTTTATACTGGCATGTCCAACATATGGCTCGCAGGCTGGGATCCTCCCAGTAAAGGCTCTAATCTAGTGCATAATTTCAGATTTATATCAATAGAAACTGCAGTAATAGAGGCTAAATAAACCGTATTAGACACTCAAATTCAGACACAAGTTAAGTCAACCTGGTGCTTTGGCTTTGGACACTTGGCGGGCTTTGACAGGGAGCCAGAAGGGGGGCTAAGATGGATGGCAGGGTTGTTTGCTCTCCCGCTGCAGCGGTAAATATACATGTATGCGAGTGAACTTAAGTTAAAAAAAAGGGCTAATATCTTTTATGCTACTAGGAGGCCATAAACCTGTTAGCGATCAGCAGAAGCTTGTGACCACAGATTTTGGTGGAAAGGACAAAATTAATAACTAGGCAGATGAGGGTCCACAATAAAAGCTCCACTGTACATTCTAGTATCTTGATTGAGCAGTTTTTGACATACATTTGTTCTACGGTCTTTGAGATAATTCCATTAACCAGGGTTGCCAGATTTCACAACATTTCCAGCCCACAAAACAAAAATCAAGCTCATCATGGTGCACACATGGCGCCAGTTGCCTTTTTCACAGAAATGTATTACATTCAATTCAATTTCCAAATAATAAGTTCTTCTCTGAGTATGGGGTCGTGTGATTCTTGCCCCAGTGGACCTCTTTTAACAGTTGTTACAGTTCCCATTTTTGACAGTAATAACTCTGTGGAGCCCCACAATTCAACATGTAGAAAGGTAAAGCAAATCAATCAAACATCCCATTATATCCGCCAAATTACAAATAAGGATAAATGTTTGATACAAACGGTGGGCCTCTGCACTACAGAAATTTGATTCTGTAAGCTTGTCTCTTTCCAAAAAACTAATATAGGGCTTACAAATTTAAGGAATGAATACTTGTGCAATTACATTTCTAATTTTGTTCATAATTTTACAAATTACACCGAAATACCAGAAAAACTGGGATACCAGTTAATACTTGGTAGGTCTACAATGGGATCTTGGAGGGAACGTTGCACAGTCCTCACGCTGATGTTTGTTGAGGCCCCAGCAATTCCGATGTTACTTGAGGCAGCGTTGCACACTGATCGTGTGAAATGATTCTAGCCAGCCGACGCTGCTCATGTTCATCCAGACCCACACGGCTGTCATAAGTTTGAGGTTTTGCAGGAATTCTTATAGTCGCAGTACACCACTGAAATGCTCATACATTTGCCTCTACTTCCAAAATGCTATGACCCGTCTCATGAGCTCCAACTATTAAATCATGCTGATTTACACAAAACAGCTCTAGAAGCTTCCACAGATGTCTACAGCTTTATATACTCACTGGCATGTAGAGGTACCATTGCTATGTATTTTGCATAGGCTCCAGTACCAGTTTATCTGGTACTTCTGTGTATAGCGATCACTCTTCAATATTACTGTTATAATATTAAATCATTCTTCTTTTTATAATAGTGATTTATTCTGTCCAGTTCACTTGACAACATTAAAACACATTTAGTGCATAATTTCAGATGTATATCAATAGAAACTGCAGTAATGGAGGCTAAATAAACCGTATTAGACACTCAAATTCAGACACAAGTTGAGTCAACCTGGTGCTTTGGCTTTGGACACTTGGCGGGCTTTGACAGGGAGCCAGAAGGGGGGCTAAGACGGATGGCAGGGTTGTTTGCTCTCCCGCTGCAGCGGTAAATAAACATGTATGCGAGTGAACGGAGATAGAGGCGCTTTTATGGCAGAGTGTTTGCACTCCTGCTGGAGTGGCGCTGGAGGCGAGCCATGGTCACCGTACCCTGCCGGCCTGCGGAGGAACACTGGGTTCTTTCAAGAGCAAAGCCCGCTGCTTACACAGGGTCAACCTGGTGCGAAAGCAAAATAAGGGTTCTTATGGTCCAAGCCAGCTATCGGTGAAAAGCAGATTTGTGTATGCTAACACATACAGAGCTAGCACTCCTGCTAAGAAGGTGTCATTTCTATATGACAGTGAGAAAGCGACTGTTCTCCTGGCAGCTAACCGAGAGTCGTTGTTGATAGTCTAATTATTGCACTTGTAGTCAATTCTCATAGAAACCTGCTGGCCATATTAATCCCAGCTCCCATTTACGCTGAATAGGCTTTCTGCTTATGTTTCACTTCTGAAAGCAGTCTATCACTTGAATGAAGATATCTTTATGATGCTCCTTTTGTTACTACCCTTTTGGGTCCTGTTGTTTCTTTATATGTTCAGTTGTCAGCCATTTTCATCGACATTTGCTGAAGGAAGCGATTTTGAAGCTGGAAGTTCAAATATAGCCCATCCCTTTTGTGTTCCCTCCAGACCAGACCCACAAAATGCATGCCTAGTCTAGAACGAAGGAGCGGGAGGTTTTCTGATTTATAGCCAACGTGATTGACAGGCAAGCAGATAGCTCGTATTCATATTCTGATTAATTGGATGTAGGTGGTCCCCCTCATGTTTGGGTTTTATTTCTTCCTCAACCAATTCAGACAACCTCCAAGTAAATATTCTATTGCCAGTTGCTAGATAATGGGAAGAATTTCATATTTAATCAAACCAGATCTGTTGCTCAATCCTCGTCATCCACGCTTATTAGCTCAATCTGGGTCAGCGGTGACTATTCTCCCCATTTCTCTCCCACTAATCACTTGACGGTGGCAATCGCACAAAAGAACTGGATTCGGTTCCTTTCGCGTAGTCTTACAAATGCTAAAAGGTTGCCAGGGACAACAGCTTGCGGCAGGGACAGTGGCCAGATCAAAACGCCCCTCAGTGAGGTTGCGGTTTGAACAGTGCCAGTGCAGCTCTAATGAACTACAAAGCTCTCTTTCTGCAGTGTGGAGAATGTTTCTGCTTGTGCTCATGCTTGCCCTGCTGTGTCTGTTTCATACATAGGTTTGACTACCAGGAGCTGCTCCACAACTCCACCTTCTGCCTGGTTCCTCGTGGGCGACGCTTGGGATCCTTTCGGTTTCTTGAGTCTTTGCAGGTATGACGGCATTAGCCAGGTTTATGTGAACTGATCTGACCTGACCTGAATGGTTGATGTTTCAGCAGCTGTATAGCACGAAAAAACAAAACAATACAAATCACCTTGTGGCTAGAAAACCCAAGCATTTAGAACGGTCCAGGGGATTCCTAGTAAAACAGTCCATTAGGCATCGGGTGGGAAAGTGCAGCACATATATTTTTAGGCTTACTGGCATTGTGTGTGAAAGGGCCGGAAGCTCACATAGGGCGCCGAACAGTGCTGAATGGACAAACCCACAAAAACGGTGAGTTTGGCAACCCTCACAGTAACACCTCCTTACAGTCCCACTTTTTCTCTTTCTGTTGGTCCAAGTTCACCGTCTTCTTTGCTCTCACTTTTCCATTCACTCTTCTTTGAGCTTCTCGTTTCTTTGGTGCCAGCCAAAGCCACATAAAGCACTAAAGAACTGGCAATTATCAGTGGATCTGTAAGTGGAAAGTTCTAGAACGTCCTCTGACCCACCACCCCAACACCAAACCCCCCTAAACACACACAAACACGTGCACCATCCCAGCTTAGCTCATCTGACACTAATACTCTGACGCAATCACTCACAGATCCAAGCCTTAAAAATGTACAAAGATGTCTGAGAATTGGCCACCACCGGTTATTACCTCTAATCCACCTTCTCCGAGTACGAACACACAGACAAGACCCGTACTTAATGTAGGTTCCACAGAGTGTTTAACTACCTGGAGCTCATTTTTTGTTGTTCAAAAACAGTAGCATCTAAAGCTTTATTGGGATAAAGATTGGCTTTCGCAGCACCAGAGGGAGGCTTCTTTGATCTCTGCTTGTTCTTAAAGCTACACTCTCTTGTGATTTCATTAAAACAATTAACAACCGAACAGAATCCATGCTGCAAGATAAAAAGCAAACTCAAATACAAATTTCTGAGACAGAAAGTATAGCAACCTTGATAAACAAGAGAGAAGAGGAATACCTGACTGAACTTAACAAGCTATGAGACCCTCCTAACGTTGATCAAAGGAAGGATACTGTTTAATTAACAGCTCAGTGTCCTTCCTTAGGTCTGTTTCATGGGGAGAACTGATGGTAGGAGTGAGGCATAGTTTGGTCCCATGGGATAAAGACCTTCACATGAGTTCTGTTTCATGTTTGGTCAAAAAGATTGACCAGTATATGTCTGAACCTGCTTTGCTTAGATAACAATTACATTTTGGTGATCATCCATGAAACCTTCTTGCCTGTTTCCCTGTTCCCAGGCGGCCTGCATCCCAGTGTTGCTCAGCAACGGTTGGGAGTTGCCTTTCTCTGATGTAATCCAGTGGAACCAGGCAGTTATCGAGGGAGATGAGAGGTTGCTCCTTCAGGTAAACAGCATCCTAACAACCGTTAAGAGTGCTCACCTGTGAAACCTTACTTCAAATCACATGAAGGACTGAGCGTTGTCTAGTTATGGGACAGGTTCATAGCATTTCCATGTACAACCTTTAGGTTAGCAAGTTCCCTGGATAAAATGCCTCTCTGTTCAATAAGGTGCCCTCTACAGTGCGGGCAGTGGGCACTGACCGGGTGCTGGCACTGAGACAACGTACCCAGATGCTTTGGGAAGCCTACTTCTCCTCAGTGGACAAGATTGTTCTCACCACTTTAGAGGTGAGCATAAGGTGATTTGTATGTAGGTTTTAGGCTGAGCTGATCTGGCAAGGACTGTCAAGGGAAATTAAAACAAGGATGAAGATGCTCTGCATCATTAGCACCCACTTAGTGCTGTGTCTTCAGGTTAATTGCCAAACACAACGTTGGTTTTGCATAAATGGCAAGAGACAAGATTGCCCTCTGCTGGCTGGATATAGAAATGTATGACGACATAAATTTGGAAAGGAAAAGAGTACACAGATAGGTCTCGGCACACAAATGGGAAATGTTGTATATCTTCTGGAGTTTGATCACATGAGACTGATTCACTGTTGCTATCTGTCAGATCATCAAGGACAGAGTGTATGCTCACATCTCCAGGAATAAGTTCATGTGGAATTCTCTGCCTGGGGGTCTTCTGGTGCTGCCTGAATACTCAATCCATCTGGCTCATTACCCGTTCTACTATCTTAACCTTGGTGAGCATAAAGAAAGCATGCACCACCAGTTGGGTTCCTTTCACAATACACATCCAATGCCTTTCATTCAAAATAAATGACTTGACAGAACGTTGCAGGTTAACACTTGATGTCTGGAAGTCTTCATTTTCTGTAGCTGTCTCAGTCTCAGTCTGTATCTTCCGTTAATGCAGGAGTCATGCCTGGCCAGGATTTTACTGCAGTCATCCATGCCACATCTCCACTGGTTTCCCAGTCTCAGCCAATTATGAAGCTCCTGCAGGTGGTATCCAAGTCAAAATACTGCTCACAGGTACACCAATTATTTCCAGAAGACATCATTTTCTTCTCTGCCGAGTGCTGTCTGACATATATGACTCCACTCTGCCCTTTTACAGATTATCATCTGGTGGAACAGCGAGAAGCCGCCCCCTCACCGGAGCAAGTGGCCGCCCATGCCAGTGCCTCTTGTTGTTACAGATGGCAGAAGGAAAGTGAGTGTCTCTGCATGACGGTACCATCAAGCTGTGGCCATATGCAAAGAACAAACCCCCATTTTCCATGATTTACTCTGCTTTCTACAGACAAGCAGCCGTTTCCTGCCGCACGCCGCGATTGAGACTGAAGCCGTGCTCAGCCTTGATGAAGACACAGTGCTACTGACTAGTGAGGTTAGACCTTCGTTTCCATGATTAAACCGAGAGTAATCCTATTCTTGAGTCTCTGTTTACATTTGCAAAAAGAACTCTTTGGAATGACCTGAATTTCTACATTACATATAAAATGTGGTTTGATCTTCATCCATGTCATAATAATACTAACACTGTCACTAATAAAATGCTGTTAATAAGAAACTCACAGCCCAGAGCCATGCAATTTATTCATTTATTATTAGGAACACCTGTACATTCATGCAGCTACCCGAACTGATTCTTTCAGGTCAATTTTGCCTTCCACGTGTGGCGGAGTTTCCCTGAGAGAATCGTCGGATATCCACCCAGAAGTCATTTCTGGGATCCGGTGAAGAAAATTTGGGGCTACACCTCCAAATGGACTAATGAATACTCCATTGTGCTGACTGGAGCAGCCTTCTATCACAGGTACTGATCACAGCTAGTGTATCGCTCTGCATCAGGTCTGAACATGATTTAATCTTTGAAACTGTGAAATATATGTTTGAAATGACAAAATAAACCAATATGGGGCAAAGGGGATTTAAACTATCTGTTCATACATTCATAAGGACAGTACATTTTCTCCTGACATTGCTCTGTAATCCAATCATAGCTCATACTGTTTCTCCTTTCCTCTGACAGGTATTATCACTACCTGTATTCTCATTATCTGCCCCCTTCGTTACGGGCGTTAGTGGACCGCAGCTCAAACTGTGAAGACATCCTGATGAACTTCTTAGTGTCATCTGTGACGCACTTGCCACCCATTAAAGTAGCTCAGAGGAAGCAGTACAAAGAGATGCCTAGTCCACAGGTCAGTCATACGTCACATGTGTCAAAGCAACGTTACATATTAAAAGAGTATACAAAAGAGATTTTACATTTGTCATTGATTCCTTTCCCCTTTTCGTTTCTTCTTCTTTTTTTTTCTTTTTTTTTTTTAAATCAGAGCACCAACATGGCCCCATGGGCAAACCCTGAGCACTTTACTCAGAGACAAGAGTGTATAAACACCTTTGTGAGCTGGTTTGGCTACATGCCCCTGGTGCACTCACAGCTCCGTCTGGACCCTGTTCTTTTCAAGGACCACGTGTCTGTCCTGCGCAAGAAGTACAAGGACCTTGAGCGTGCTTGAGCCGCACGAAGAGCACAGGCATTGTCTTTCAAAATGGGGGGAAAAAAAAACTCTGCAAGGGTTCATCTTGAGCCTCGGTGAAGAGCGGTGTTATATGAAGAGGAACCACATTCGACCTACTCAATTTTGCCTGCAGCTTTCTGACTGGATCTTCAGTTATGCACTGGCTGCCGTCTCGGTTGTGGTTTGACGTTAGCACCTAGTAAGATGCTAACAGTACCACGGACTAACACGTCGTGTGTTTGTGGAGTCAGTCCCAAAGCAACTTGACTCGATACATGAAGCTGTATGTACATGACCAATAAAGCATTTCTGAAATGCAACATGTGTTCTGAACTTACATGTTTCAGCAGGAAGTGAGAAATTCTTTTACATTCTTTTTTTTTATTATATAAACAGATCTTGAACTGTACAAAAGATACCCTACAAACATTATTACTGTGCCCATATCCTGAAGAAAATGTATATGTACACTTGCCACCTGATGAAATAGCTGCCAGGATGAAAATGTGAGATATCAAGCAGTCTCCTGCTCAAAGGGTCAGGGTTTCCATGCTAGTGCCATGCAGGAAACCTGTAGCTCAGGCTGCTCTCCCATCTGTCCCTCTAGCGATTACCTGGGATCCCTCCTTACTAGTTGGCATGGAATTGATTTCCCTAGATCCCTGCTAATCCAAGAGCATCTTTGTTCAGTACTTTATAGCACGAAATACATATCACAGACGAGAGCTGGTAAATACAGGAAGGTCCCCGTCTTAATTAAAACACAATGCAGCAGGAACAGTACCAGCGATCCTGAGCTGTCTGACTTGAACAGGCTGGATATACTGTAAAGTGGATCACAAGTAAAACAAGCAGATTATAGAGGGGAAAAGGAAAGGTTTTCTGGTCATTTGCGCATTGTGAGCATGGCATTGATGTCCCACAGGAGGTTCCTCATCTGGTCCATTAGAACCTTCATCTCCTGATTCTTCTGTCTCACTTTCTGTGGAGATTTTTGAAAAGTAGAGCAAATGAATAACTGTTTCAAGTCCTTCTGATAAACACTCCACTCTCCGTTATTATTTTTAGGCAACAAACCATAAAGGAAAAATAAATTAATTAATTGCAAAGTGCGCAAAGAAAGAATAATTCACACAGCCTGAAACACGGCTTTATTTAACAGCCGTTTCAAAAATGGTACCAGATCCCTCATCGTGGCGAGTTTAAAAAAAAAAACATAATTAAAGCCATGTACTTGTAATCCATCACTCAGCAAGTAAAGCATCATTATAACCGAATGATTTACATGCTGGCTGATAAGCGATTATAATAAATCACAGATTTATATTAATGCACTCGTTCTGATACGTTATTCTTTCTGTAGTGATAAGTTGCACAGGGACTTCATGATAGAAACGGCAAATTAATTACAGAATAAAAACAATTAAAGAAGTGTGTACATTTTGTCTCTTCACTGTCCCATTTCATGTTGATGAAAATCCAACTGGAAATCATTATTTTTGTGGAGCACCGGTATAAAATAATAATAATAATAGGTTGGATTTATATAGCGCCTTTCACAGGACCCAAGGACGCTTAAAAGTCACGATCTGTAAAAGGTGTGCACCGGATACTGAACTCAGGATGCATCGTTGCTAATATCTTTACCTGTTTATTTATATACAGTTATTATAAGAGACCCGAATGCCTTTACTATTTAGAAATTCGACCAATCGTTTTACATTAGATGGATTCCTCCGCTCTGAAACACGCCCTCTCATCTCCACTGCTGTCCGCAGTCAGGTCTCGTTAGGAGTTGGAGGCGTGTCCTGAAACCATATCGAATTGCAAAGCATGGGGGGCAGTCATGGTCTGGTGGTTAGGGTGTCTGCCCCGTGATCGGAAGGTCCCGGGTTCGATTCCCATGACTGGAC
>JAOTRJ010000031.1:13653063-13664561 GCA_028564905.1 Leptodoras praelongus | reverse complement strand
TCCTGGTAAAATATCCATTTTGACCAGTTGCTTTTGGTAATCACCACCAAGCTTCAGCTGTCAGAGTTCTGGTTGGATATCTGACCACTCTTCTTTGCAGAATTGGTAGAGTTCAGTTAAATGTGTTAGTTTCCTAGCACAGACCCTTATAAGCACTGTCCACATATTTTTGATAGGGTTGAGGTCAAGGAAGTTCTGCTGTCGTATCATCCTCCCATGCTTTGTTTTATATGACAGTAACTTATTTGCCGACTTAGAGATTCCTTTCCACTCATTTAGGCTATACTTCTGCAAATTAATGCATCTTGCACGCGATTCGCATTATTATCGTCTTCTGTGTATTGCACAACATCCTCCGTAGATGATGATTCCTCAGTTACAATGGATCTGCTCAAAACTGGTCTAAAGGCGTTTTCGCACCAAACAGTTCTAAGGACTAATCTAACAGTCGTTCCAGGGACTTTCTTGCTGTGCGTTCGTACTGGAAGCAGGAACGATAAAGTGATGTACGCCATGCGATGGTTGGTGATTCTGCGTCACTTCAGAGTGACATCCCTTAATAATAATAATTAATGATGCTGTGATTGGAGCTGTGTGCATGTTGGATGGTCACACTTCTATCACTCTGTCTCTATGCACAGAGAAAAGTCTCTCATTGTTTCTTACACCTTGACAACACTTTATTTACCTTCTTCAGGCTGAGTGGCGTCGGCAGCGGTGGCGTCGGTCACAGCGTCCTCCATGGGTGAACCCACTCCGCTGTCTGAATCGCTCTCTGCCTTGGGGATCTCAGCAGGGAGATCTACAGGCTGTGTAGAGAAAACTCATGTCAGTCAGCTCCACCTGTCCCGTACGTACTGCACTCTCACAGATAACACATCAAACCGAAGAAGAAATGCATCCACATAATGCATAGTTATGTAATGATCAACCGCTTTAGAGCTCCAGACAGGGATTCCACATCAACTTATCCAGTAAAACAGGCGTGTAATCCCCTGATTCTGAAGTCTGATTATTATTAGTCTCAGGATTATTAGTCTACCATCATATTCAGACATTTATATAAAAACAAACTGCTTTCCAACATGCTAATAAATCCCAAACTGAACTTCTGGGCTTAGTAACCTTCTAACCATCCCTCTTAATGACCTAGCTATGTCTGTAATATATAGTTAACGGTTTAAATATGCAACTAGACAAGATAACCGGTTAACTACACACTCCTGGCTCAGATATAATTATTTATTCAACCATGAACTGTAAACCTGTTGCCTCTGGTTACAGCTAGTTATAGCTGACAGCTATGCTAACTTTATTTACGACATTAATTGATGTTTGAGACGATTGTCTTTTTTTTATATCACTTTCTACTAACAGTAAAGGTTATTAAATATATTATTCTCTGTTTAAAGCAGGTTTTACAGCTTTAGTGAGCTAGTACAGGTCAGGCGCTGCGTTACCCGCTCGGACAGCAGCAGGCTCATCTTTTGTCCGCTGGAGCTACTCGGCGCAAAAACTCATCCAAAAACCCACAAAAACACAAATCCAACAACCACGAATCGGACACTGGACAAAGCAAAAACCAGCTCATAAACAACACGAAAAGATGCAGCAAAAAATATGTTTTTGTTGTTCCAACGACGCTAGGTGTAAAAACACATCTCCCGCCTGATCCTCGGAAAAGGGAATACAATTTCAACTGTTCGCGCGCTGGAGTGAAAGCGCTCTTCCTGTCTTGGTGACGTCACCCCTTTCAAGCCTGTTGATTGGCTCAGCCGTTGGCATGCACTCTTCTTTTCGTTTTGATTGGCTACACATGCCGGCGTGACGCTTTCCGTAGGTCAATGGATTAAAGTTGTACAAAATACTTGTAACATAACATTTTTCATTTTCCTGCTCAGTATAAAAAAGTATTAAAGGATTTTAAATAAATATACCGAATGCAAATAACATCCCAATGGCGTTTTAGTAACACGATACACTGAACATGGCAGGTGCGCATACCGCTGACTTCATAGTGGAAGAAATGTAGGCCATATTGCAACCATACCTTTTAGACATTCAAATCAGCTTTTTAACCGTCTTTCCTGGCTATGTACACTACTAATTTAATGAGGGGTTATTTCAGAACCGAGGCCACATTTATCTCTGTCCTACAGCTGGGCCCTGGACTTGTTTGTGAGTGCTGCGCAATTGCGCATGCGCGATAAGATGCGCACGTTCTCACGCATGCTCAGTTACAAATCCCATGGATCTGCTTTAAATCACACCGAAGACAACGCAGCGCGCAGATCCTTGAACGGATACGTATCCTTCCAGTTCTTAAATTAGTCCCATTAAGCTTCGAGATACCGCCCCCAATTTCAGCGTCGGTACGGAGCCGCCAGGCCGGGACAGAGACGGAGAGAGAGCCCTCGGCCATGGAAGCGCTCGGACCCGGTAAGCGGTGAAAACGGGGATCCCGTGGCCGGTGACAGTGGCGCGCAGGTCGGCGCGACGCGTCACTGTGGACCGCGGCTTGGCTTTGCTGCGCTCCTGTAGGCCTCAGAGACAAAAACGAAAACAAACACACTGCCAGCCGCGTCTCTTTGTTAAAACTCTACAATTATTTGCTTATTTAGTGTAGTTGCTTGCCAAGATGAGTACTTATCAGAGGGCCAACAAGTGTGTGTGTGTCTGTGTGACGTCGGAACAGTTATTTATTGTGTAGCAGCGCAGTGAACTGTACACACACATTACACACACACACACACACATTACACACAGCAGTGCGGAAGGCAGCACGGCATTGTGGCGACGATTATTGGGATTTAACCATGAAGCGAGCTTTCTTCTTGGTGTGTTTATTTTATATTTTATATATTATTTTATATATATATATATATATATATAATCATAATCACACCAATATATAATGTGTGTGTGGAGTTAGTGAGCTACTGTAGCTGACCGCCTGCTGCTGTTTCCTGTTCGTTTAGCTTCAAAATACGGAAGCTTTTGGGATATTTGAGGCAGTGAGGCTATGATGTAGTAAATGGCGTGTTTGTGTCCACCTTGGGAGAATGTGCTCGGTTTGAGAGTGTGTTTATGAACCGAGGTTTGACTGAGTGTTGTCCATACGGTGAGCTAACGGCGGACACACGGACAGGCTTCAGGCGCAAATGTCGACGCCTGTTCCGGGCCGTCTTCAGAGACCCACAGCGCTGCGGTCAGAACGGCGTCGTGCAGCCTCCAGCTCCGGCATGAAGCCCCGTGTCTGCGGCAGGTTTTATCTTATTACATTGTCTTATTATTAGAGCACTTCTTCACTGTACTGAGGGGCCCGGCTGTGAAAAGCGGAAGGAGTCGCCACCGTGTGTGTGTGTGTGTGTGTTTATATACCTGTGTGTTAGGAATAAAACACAGATCACAGACAGGTAGAAACGGTGCACCAGTTCTCCCAGTGGTCTCATAAATTGTCCAGGAGACTTCATTATCCGTGATCTTCCCTTCGTGTCATTACAGCACAGTGTTTTACAGTATTACAAATAGTTTTTTTTTTTTTATTACAATTAGAATTAGGATCATCTCCTGGAAAGTGTCACATCCTTTCAAAATCCTTAAAATTGCAAACTGTAGATCACAATTTGAATTTGATGATAACCTTACATTATACATTATACATAATACATTAACATTACAATTTAAATTATTAGCGAGTTTATTAATAAAATTAGAAAGTGTATGATTAGTGATTAGAGCACCTCTTCAAAAGGTTGTCCCCATCTTTACATTTCATTGAAATGTTTTCTAATATTTTGTCCACACTTTGCCAGCCTCTAAAATCTAAGTCCAACTTTTTGAGCCTTCTCAGGTCAAATATCTTTGACCTGTTTATTCCCTCCTTCCTATAATGTATCTGTTCTAAGTCCTTTAGGTTGCATGGTTCATACTTCATTTATTTATGACTTAAATTCACCCACTTCTTTTTCCTTGGCACCTGTGAACGTTTGTGTTTAATGTATTTAATGTGATATTTATAAACTGTTTCAGACGCTTTCAAACTTTATTATTGACTTTTGAGCTCGGGGTTAAACTATTTGAACAAAATTAAAATCCACTTTGCAGTAAAAAAAAAAAAAAAACCAACAGGAGGAATGCCGAGCTATTCTTCAACTAACTAGATAATGTAATATTTATTGTATTTAGAAATCCAGCTGTATTTAGAGGCACGATTACTTGATGATTTGTTTATTATAATGATATAATTTGAAGACTGCTGCCTGACAGTTAATGTAGGGGGCGCACAGTAAATTGGTGTTTGTTTATGCCTGGTCTTCGGCGTTACTTAACGGAGCCATCTGTTGCGAATGATTCAGAATACCTCAGCATATGACATGTTTTGCAGAATGCACCATCATATGACGCATGTTGACTGATATTTGTTTACATGGTCGTGTTCTACATCGTCTGAGCTTTTATTCAGATGTAGTTCATGGTACATTGATGGATGGGGTAGGGGCTGTTGACATAGTTTTAGGAAATAGACAAGCATAGATGAGGCCCACATAGAGGGGGAAAAGGATATACTGGGCCCCCCACCCCTTTTCAACAATCTGAGTTAAGATGCAGGATCTGTAGGCCTTGTTGAGCTTTAGGCCCCCTGAATAATTCAAGTCATTGCCCCTTATGGCATCTCCTTCACGTTCAGCATGAAAGTAGCAAACAGTCCTTCTTGTTGTCCTGTCCCTGAGGGTGTCCATGTGGCTTAGTGATGAAATAAAATTCAGGGTGCCGTCCTGTAGGACCGGATGTTGTCCTGTCTGTAACTAAAAGCTGTGGGGATTCCCTCTGTTCTTTCACTCTGGTGAGATCCTGTGTTCCTGGTGTTATGGATGAGCCTCATGTTCATGTGTACTGTATAGTGCTGAGTAATGTAATCCAGGTGATCGAGCTGGGTTCATTACTGACTCAAAGCTTTAATCCATTCGCTTCTCACCTTCAGAACTTCACACCAATGCAGGATCGTTTGAGTTGCCAAATTACTTCCTGGAGTAGGTAAAAGTAAAGCATGAGTATACGAATAGTTACCAAAAGCTTATGTTAGAAAGCCCCTGGAAAAGAAAAAGAAATGGGGAGGAAAAGTGGCAAGTCTAATTAGGATATACAACAGCTTGAATTCTGTGATTGGCACACAGCTATAGTCTAAATAAAAGGAGGAGGAGGAGGAGGCCGGTTCAGGAGCAGGTCAGGTCACAGAGGACCACAGTACCACCCCCTGTTGATTATGTGCTTATTGGAGCATGTAGGAACACCAAGGGTCTTGACCTCTCCAATTTGTCAGAACATAATAAGGTCCACCTTGTCACAACGTACAGTATCCCCACATTGAATGCACGGTAGACTAGAGGCTAAGACTAGAGTGACGTCTTGTATATCCAAAATTTATGCAAAAAGGGAAGAATTTTATAGTGTGAACAGAAGGATTAAAGTAGTGCCTACAGACTCAGTCAGTGATGCGTGAGAAAATCTCCAGTGCTTAATATCGTACCTCATTGTTAGGAGAAATCGTGCATTGTTTTCCATATGGTCTTGCTGCTGTCTAAGATCTAACTGCTTTGTTTCAGTGGCTTTCGGAGAGGAGAGGGGATTGGGTGATGGTAAAGAATTTTATATTCTCATGCTTTATCCAAATACTAGTCTTTATCCAGACTCGTTTTTTTCCCCCTTACTTTAGTCAAATCCCACCATCTCCCATTCTCCCATATCACACAACGGCTACCAGTCCATGGGCAAAGCCTATCACATCCTTCCTCTGTACATATGATGCTAACCATTGTATCTTTTCGAGCTGCTGCTCATGCAACATCAGTGAGCGGTGTTGCGCATCCAGAGGAAAGTGTGTGTATATGTCCCCCATGTGTATGCATGAGCTCACAGATGCCCATTTGGGTTTGGCTAGTATCGCTGTGGTTGATCTGGGCGAGAGTGTGTGCTACTCCTCCTACCCTGAGAGCATGGCCAATTTTGCTCTCTGGGCTCCTGGCCATGGATGGCCATGCCATCATCTGGATTCAAGCTTGTGATCTGTGGATGATAGGGTGAACGCTTTTCTGTTGCCCCACTCGGTAGCTCCAGTCTCTGTTATCTGATGAAAATTAAGCTTCCTGTGTAAGTATGTTTGTTTTTTTCTAATCATGATATTTTTGTGTGTGTGTGTTCTTTAGGCCCGCCTGCCCCTACCTCCCTTTTCCAGCCACCACGCCGGCCCGGCTTGGGCACGGTGGGGAAGCCGATTCGCCTGCTGGCCAATCACTTCCAGGTGCAGATCCCCAAGATCGACGTCTACCACTATGACATCGAAATCAAGCCAGAGAAGCGACCCCGGCGGGTCAACAGGTGAGATCGGACTACAAAAGGATGAACGGGTATGATGTTTGGTTTGATACTGACAGTAGCATCTTAATTATTCTGTGTGCAGAGAGGTGGTGGACACCATGGTGAGACACTTCAAGATGCAGATCTTTGGGGACCGGCAGCCTGGATATGATGGAAAGAGGAACATGTACACGGCTCATCCGCTGCCCATCGGGAGAGACAGGGTATGCTGTCACTCTGTCACTTAAAGCTGGCAGTACAGTTCAGTAAAAAGACACTTTTGAAATGCAAAAAGATGACTTGTGATCCTCCAAGCAGAACGAAACACTGTGTAAAACGGTTATATCACACGGTGTCAGCTGCTTGCACATTTGCTTGTGGCTGTGGAAGCAGCGTCATAAACGCGTTCATGGGTAACTCAAATGTGCCATGCACTTCTATGTCCTTCTGGTTTTTTTTTTTTTTTGCACATTTCTCCTCCCTTCCTTTATGTGACTGTTCCAGACCTCCTTACTCAACATCAGAGCCTTATTTCAGTAATGCTCTTGTGGACAAATGAGCAGAAATCCCCACATCCATGTCTAAAATCTAGTGGAAAGTCTTCCCTGAAGAGTTGAGCTGGCATTAGATATTCAGAAAAGCGAGTTTGGTTGTGATTGGCGATTTATCTGTAAACGTTTGGCCAAACGGTATAGTAATTTGCAGAACATTGGTTTACTGATCTCCTGAACATCTGCAGTTCCTCACCCTCGGCTACTTCTCTCAAGTATCAGCCAGATGCCCTGTGGAACTGTGGATGCCAGAGAACTCTTTCCAAGCAACATCTTTGTAAAATGACCGCATAATATTAAAGCTGTTGCATTCGAAAACCATCAGAAACATTCCCTGGACATGCTATCAGCTAATCTGCTTTGCAGTGCTGCTGCCAATGTGTGCCTCTGTGAGCTGTATGGAGTGGAGACTCCTTAAATAAAAGGGTAATACTTTTGTACATTTTGTGTTTAATTCTTTTGTCGTCTTGAAGTGATCCTGTTACCTTTAAGCAGTATTGGACCTTATCTCCTGATGTCTAGGTGCACCAACTTATTTTGGCTGAATCAGTTTGGTGAAACACCACTGCTTTGTATGTTTCAGGTGGACCTGGAAGTGACTCTGCCAGGCGAAGGGAAGGATCAGACCTTTAAGGTGTCTCTGCAGTGGGTGTCAGTGGTCAGTCTGCAGATGCTCCTGGAGGCTCTGTCTGGTCACTTAAACGAGGTTCCTGAGGACTCCGTGCAGGCCCTGGATGTCATCACACGCCATCTTCCCTCCATGAGGCAAGATTATGCCAATTTAATTCATACTTTTGCTTCCATTAGGAATGCATTTTGATAGTTAATGGCAGAAAGATCCTTTTATTGTTTGTGCCAGGATTTTTTTGTTTGGTATGACACAATGGGCTTAATGGTGGGGTTAAAGTCAGTTCGCACGGCTCCTCATCTTGCAGGGTAGGTTTGCTTGAAGGTGTGGATTCATGTGTCACAATGAAGAGAAAGATTGGGTTTTGTTTGTGGTTCAGTGCAGTGGGATTTTGTCTGATATTCCATTGTTTGAGTTTGTGACCACCGGTGTTGGGTGGATGTTAGGAGGTTAATAATTACTCAATATCACGTTGTATACTTTGTCGCAGGTACACTCCTGTAGGCCGCTCTTTCTTCTCTCCACCCGAAGGCTATTACCATCCACTAGGTGGAGGAAGGGAGGTGTGGTTTGGGTTCCATCAATCTGTTCGTCCAGCCATGTGGAACATGATGCTCAACATCGACGGTAAGAGGTCTTTGACGGGATCTGTGGTTGTTCTAAGAGCCCTTTCTGTTTTTCTTTTGTAAACTTAATGTGAAAAAGTAATGATGATTATCTTTACTCAAATCCGTTTGTTTCCCAATACAACAGTTTCAGCCACTGCATTCTACCGTGCCCAGCCAGTGATCGAGTTCATGTGCGAAGTCCTAGACATCCAAAACATTAATGAGCAGACCAAGCCCCTTACAGATTCTCAACGTGTCAAGTTCACCAAGGAAATCCGAGGTGAGTCAGCAGCTCTGGTGTACACGGCGCACAAGCTTGTCATTGACTGTACACCACGTGATGGGAATCATTTTAATAATACGTTTGTCTCAGATTTGCCCCAGCATAGTTTTGTGTTTTGCTGGGCCTGTTGATATTTGGTTGTGTTTGTGTCAACAGGGTTAAAAGTGGAGGTCACACACTGTGGACAGATGAAGAGGAAGTACCGCGTGTGTAACGTCACTCGCCGCCCAGCCAGCCACCAGACGTGGGTCTCTCTAACACGTTTCAGACTAAGCTTCCTGTCCAAGCCTTCCCTCAAATTCATAATGACTGCATAAGCTTCTAGCTTTTCTGTTTAAACTACTGTTTTTATTTTTAATTAATTGGTGTTGACAATGAGTGGTCGTTGTATTATTCAATAAGTAAACCTGTATTACAAAACCCATAGCGGTACACCTAAAAGAACGTTCCCTCTTGTAATGAATGAAACTCTTGCTTTGCCAGGTTTCCCTTGCAGCTAGAAAATGGACAAGCCATGGAATGTACCGTAGCTCAATATTTCAAACAGAAATACAGTCTACAACTTAAATACCCCCATTTGCCTTGCCTTCAAGTGGGGCAGGAACAAAAGCACACCTACCTTCCCCTTGAGGTGAGCTCTTTTATTTATTCTAGGGCTTTTTCAGTTTACGTGTGCATGTTGTAGACTTTAGAATTAAATTAAATGCTAAAAGTACTAAAGTGAAGTAAATACCACATTCTGGTGAAATGATACACGAGAGAGACGGAATCTGCTCTGAATCATTCTGCCTCAGTTTCATCTATATGGAGTATGACGTGCTTTGCTGAAGTATGATAATTCACCTACACGTTTGTATTGTAAAATGATGCCTCCAGATTGTGTCAGAATTCTTTCTTGCTCATCTAACCCTCAGGTTTTTGTCTGTTGCTCCAGGTCTGTAATATTGTAGCAGGCCAGCGCTGCATAAAGAAGTTAACTGATAACCAGACTTCCACCATGATCAAAGCCACAGCCCGCTCAGCTCCCGACCGCCAAGAGGAGATCAGCAGGCTGGTGAGTTGCATTGCTTTACCTCCTGTTATTCCAGCAGTGCTCTTCTTTTGAATCCGTAGTTACTCAGTAGTGTTTTGAAACTGAAATGACTCGGGCTTGGCCTTATTATGAAAACATTAAAATTTAAGTCTGCTTGAGTGACAGAACTGGCACAGGATTTATTTTTTACTATGTAGTTTGCCAGGTGAATCCCCCCGGGATCAGTCAAGTACCTGTCTACCTGTTTATGTCTGTATGTATACATTTGTGTCTCTCTGTCCGTGTATGTATCTGTCTGTCTGTCCATGTACCTATGTACATGGACAGACAGTACCTATCATGACACAGTATCAGACATGTACCTATCTACTTTGTCTGTCTGTCTCTCTCTCTCTCTCTCTCTCTGTCTTTGTATGTATGTATCTACTCTGTGTGTATGTATCTACTCTGTCTGTCTCTCTATGTATGTATCCACTCTGTCTCTCTCTGTCTATGTATGTGTCTGTCTGTCTATGTATGTATCTACTCTGTCTCTGTCCATCTCTCTGTCTGTCTGTCTATGTATGTATCTGTCTGTCTATGTATGTATCTACTCTGTCTCTCTCTGTCCATCTCTCTGTCTGTCTGTCTATGTATGTATCTACTCTGTCTCTGTCTATCTCTCTGTCCATCTCTCTGTCTGTCTGTCTGTTTGTATCTACTCTGTCTGTCTATGTATGTATGTATCTACTCTGTGTATGTATGTATGTATCCCTGTGCTTCTTATTGCATGTTAAAATTAATTCAGTACTACATTTATAGTCCTCTGATTTCCTGAAACTTCCAGCCCAAAGATAAACACACCATGGGTCTAGTGCTATGCAAAAATCACACAAAAAATCTCAGAGATCTCAGTGCCTTGTTCACATCTGGATGATTAAGGGTGTGTTTATGCTTGTAAGTTCGGTTCCCTTGGTCTGGACCAAACAACATGATGCATTGTTGCATTTTAGTCCTGGTTTGCTTCATGTTCATGCATGAATATACAATTGAACCAAGTGAAGTATTAAAATGAATGTGGCGTATGACAAAAGTATGCAGTATATATTTGCGAGCCAGTTGTCAGAACAATGCACCATGCTGGGCTTAACGCACTTATCAGTGTTGTGTATATCTGGGGGTATTTCTTACCAACTAGAAACACAGATGGAGGTGGTAAAATGGATAAAGGAGTCAAGACGGTACACAAAATTCCTTCGCTGCACTAAACAAAGAAGTGCAAATGGAAGACGATGTTTCTGATGCCTGTACCAAACTTTAATGTAAAACAGCTCCAGTGATGAGAAGAATGCTGTGTGTGTGTGTGTGTGTGTGTGTGTGTGTGTGTGTGTGTGTGTGTGACACCAAATGTTAATGAGGCATTTTACCTCCTCATTGCTCCAGGTTTGTCCTCTGCCCATTTTTTTTTTCCTATACACATACACACTGTTCTCTCGCAGCACGTTAGTGTCGTATCTTGTGACATCACATCGTGTGTTTGGTTTGTTTATATGCCTTTAGTTCATATTATGTTCATCCTTAATGAACCTCATCAGTATTCATTTAGAAACTGACCGAGACCCACCTGCTCGCTCCAGAGTTCGTAAAGAAGCGTTCATTCTTACTCTAATGAACTGCACTAATGGGTTCACTTTAATCAAACCAGTGCCGACGAAAACACACACACCCTAAAAACAACTTCCACTAGATGACGCATCGGAGCCGAAACATCCAAGTCCGAGCATAATCATGCACAATGTTAAACAGATTGACGAGCTCTGCTTCTCCGGCTGATGATGCTATACACTGCAGACATACTGCATACATTTCCGACGATGTATAAAAGCGACCTGACAAAAGACCGCAGGATACACGTGCCGTCTGTTTGCGTGTACACGTTTTGTAGTTAATAGCAAGTATAAATCAGCCTTCATTCAATAAGACAAGTGACCACAGATGTACCACATGACCTCATGTATACACAACGAGTCTACAGAAGAAAAAGACGGATAAAATATTG
>JAOTRJ010000031.1:13493676-13508725 GCA_028564905.1 Leptodoras praelongus | reverse complement strand
AACTGCTTTTCTGCGGCCCCCCTAGTGCCCTCGTGCGGCCCCCTGGGGGGCCCCGGCCCCCAGTTTGAGAACCGCTGGTTTAGACGATTGAATCGTCCTGCCACGTCCTCCATATATTTTATAGCTGTTATATCCTGGGTGGCTTTGTGCTTAGCACCATTATCACCCCAATCTGACACATTATTATTTTGCCCGACAAATGTTTTTCATGTTAACAAGGTCTAAGAACTTGTTGTACGCTTATGATGGGATGGGATTTTTTTGGGTTGCTGATCCATCAGATATTCCAAACATCTAGGCTACTGAGTCAGCGTTGCAAAATAGTAACTAATAACACTCCTTCAGCCTTGTTCACGTCACTTGAACCAGTTTGATCACATCTTCCAGAGAGACGCCCCAGAACGTGCTTCACGTTACTGAATGTATTTATGTGTTTGTTTTTTTTCCCCCCTTTCAGCCACGTCCCCCAATGCGTCATCGGAGCTAGAGCAGGCCCGACCGCAGACATCTGGAGAGGAACAGTTACAGCTCCAGCTCGCCCTGGCCATGAGCAGAGAGGCAGCAGAGCAGGTGTGGTGTATAAGCATATCACCTTCTTCACTACACATACACTCAGATATGTATTCTGTTGTATTGTTTTGTTTTGCATTCCATTAACAACACGTCACTCCTGCTCTTTTTTTTCAAACGAACGAATTGCGCTTGAGGGACAGGTAACCGGTCTTGAATCAGATTTTAAACTGAGAAATGTAATTTAAGCAAATGTGGGTGCAGAACAGGAACTGGTTAAAACCTGTCGTCATGCCATATGACTCCAAAGCTCACAGTATACTATGAACTGAAGTTTAGTAACGCATTTCATTATCGGGTTGACATGTAAATTCAGGAACATGTAGATGCTCTTCTGGCGACGTTTTAAGAAATGAAGAACGCAACATGGGCCGTGCTGCTATCCAAAAATAACCAGTATGCAAAAGTGGATTATTTTTGTATTAACAGCACATCCCTCTTATAGCACAGCGATTTGTGAAGGATTGCAATTATTAATGAGCATAAATTATTAGTGGATGATGGATTCAGCCTTTCTTTTTTTTCTTTCTTTTGACAGTAAGAAGACAAAAAAAAGTTAGTGCTTATTCTGTAGAGCCTGGGGCAGGGCATATTTGCTTATGCACCGACAGGCAGAACTTGTGGTACTTGTAGTTTTGGCACCAAAGAGCAAGTGTTTTGCTGCAGTATAAATTTAGTTTTGTAAACGAGGGCAGGGGTGGCTCAGTGGTAAAGTTGTTGGGTTACTGAAAAGAAGGTTGGTGGCTCAAGCCCCAGCACCACCAAGCTGCCACTGTTGGGCCCTTGAGCAAGGCCCTTAACCCTAAACTGCTCAGTTATATAAATGAGATAAATGTAAGTCACTCTGGATAAGGGTGTCTGCCAAATGCCTTAAATGTAAATGTAAACCTGCCTTACATGCTTGAGGTAGTGTTTGAAAGAAAAAGAGCAATTTGACCTCCACCATATGCAAGCTTTCACTTTCTCCTGATTACAGATTATACAGACATGCCGAGCTGAGTTTTCTTCTACCGGTGGAACCGAGCCAGCACAGGGATATTGTTCAGATAGAGTACAAATTAGAGTGGAAGCAGCACAAACCACAAGCGTAATCACTGTTCCACATCCCAGTTATGAAAGTGATAAAGTGGGTCCAATAGATTGAATGGGAAGTGTAATGTTTCCTCTAACCCTGGAAGCACTGTGAGGTTTGTCCATGGTTAGCACTCTAAGCATTGTACAGGAAGTGTGTCTGCGCCTGGACATCTGGGATGAATTTCCACATGAAAATACGAGACAGGCCCCGCTGGTGGTTCAAGCTGAGGAGGGGCTGCGCCGAGCAGGATGTGTGCTGTAGGAGGTTCCTGCTGTCGGGGCGGCATTTTTCTCCGAACCTTGGCCCGTGCCTGGCAGTACACAGACTCCACTATTTCCTCTGTAAAACATGCATTTGCACATCATGCCCATCTCCTTTCAGTGCTACTCATCTAAATGATAAAATGGATGAATTATGAATGCCCTTGTGTTTGAGATTCTTCTTCCTTTTAAGACTTCCTCATACTACGTGCTGTGCTTCAAGCCGTCACATGGGTACTGGCTCCTCTGATGTAGTGCACATTCCCCATGTTTATCTAGGAATAGAATTGGCAGCTGTACGGGTCACGAATTTTACTTCCAATTTTTTTCCTAACCAAATTCTCATTTAAAGCTGCCACAATAAGAAAAAAACAAAATTCCAGCCTATGTTCTGTTAACCCCTCTGGCTTTCTGACTGCTTCCTCGTGCTGTAGTTTAGATGGGGGAGGGTAGCGGTGATTGGTTGGGTGTGCCCCGTCGTTTGATGGTCAGCCTCAAGTGCTATACAAATGAAAATGATTCATGTATTATTCAGAAGTGCTTACTTCATGTTTCCATGCCTATAAAATGGCAAATTAAGAATGACTTTCTACAGCACCCTAGACTGTATATAACGTGATGTCCTTGTGTATGCGTTTAGGAGGAGAGAATGCGCCGCGGGGATGACTTGCGGCTCCAGATGGCTCTGGAGGAGAGCCGCAAAGATTCGGTGAAAATGCCCAAAAAGAAGAAAGAGGTTGGTGCAGTGTTTCTGGAGTTTTCACTGAGAGGTTGATGAGTCATCGGGCAGTCACTCTTGTAGGCAGCTAATGCATTTCCAACCATTATGTCCTGATATCGAATTATCTCTAATACTCTTTAGGAGAATAGGTTTATAGCGTAACTATACGCTCATTATTTCAATTAATGCTTTTCTCTCCTCCTGTTCTTTTGTTTTTTTGCGGACTTGCTCAATGTCCTGTGAGTATCTGTACAGAAGCCTAGTAGTGTAGTGAATGCTTATGCTCCTTTTAATAGCAGAACACAGATATACAGTCTGACGGTGTGTGTGTGTGTGTCAGCCTCAGTCGTCTTTGTTGGATCTGATGGATGCAGTCCCTGGAGGTCCTGTTGACCCCTGGGGGGCAGGAGGAGCAGGAGCAGCAGCAGCAGCAGCAGCAGCAGCCCCCGCCTCAGACCCCTGGCAAAGCTACGGTAAAACTATAATGCGCACACACACAAGTTTATTTATTTTTTAAATCCTATTGACCAGATGGTGTCACTCCATGCTCACGCAGTCCTCCAGTATTAGTTTCTCTCCTTCTCTCACTATGCCTTAATCTGTCTCTGTATTCTATGCTTTCTCACTCGGTGGCTGTAACTGGTGTGGCGTCTGAGAAATGCTGCCAGGCTGGTAGTAGTGCATTCCTGTGTGCTCTAAACAAAGGGGCTCAGTATGCAGATTTGCAGGTGGAGCACCCAGTGTGCCCATCAACAGATCCGTTTCCTCTGCCTTCCATCTCAGCTGCCTTTATACAGAGCTTACTGAGTAAACCTCTGAATGTTACGAAGCGAACAAACAGCTGCATCATGGCAGAAACATTTGCTTCCATAAATGATGAAGGAAAAGGTGTCATAGTGAATTATATATTATATTTTATTATTGTATTATATTATGTTAGTGGATATACTGAATTATATCACCAAACATTTGTATCATGTTTAAGTATTGAATAATATTGTGCGAGATAAAACTGGTTAACACTGTGGGAATATATCCCAACATTTCATGGATCATTAGCCGCCATTACATTTTCTGAAACACAGTGTATCTAAAAGCTTTAGTACAGCCAGTCTGTTTAAACTGCTTTTAGGCTACGGCACACAACGTTCCACAACTCAGCATTTATTTTAACTCTGGGCTGATAAACTTGCTTGCATCTTAGCAACACGCCCCAGTACAGCCAGTAGGCGTTTAGTTGTTTTGCAACGTGTCTGTACCATCAGGGCAACGTTCTGGTCCTTTGTCCAGTCCTGTAAGAAGATGAAGGGCATGCATCGTGTATTTGAGCATGTATCTGTGGGTGTGTGTGCAGGTAGTGCCACTAAGCCAGCAGCTCCTGTGGATCCCTGGGGTCTGCCAGCTTCTGCAGCATCAGTCTCTCCTATAAAGAACAGTGACCCCTGGGGGTCAAGCCCTACTCCTGCAGTGGCTGATCCATGGGGCTCAGGGCCTGCCACTCGTCCCAAAGCCCCTGGCCCAGGTACATACAGACCCACTTTATTTTTGTTCTCTGGCTTAATGATTTTTTTTATGAGCTAAGCCAGTATATTTTTTTTTCAATTGTCCAGGTCTACTTTCTTTCTCTGTTTACAGTTGTGAAGAACTACCTTCCCTTTTATCCCAAATAACCATGAGTTGATGTTGCAGTATGATTGAACGTGGTGACGGTTCTTGTTCTTGATCCAATGCCTATAATTTCTGATTTTACCAAATAGGGTCTTTTGATCCCTTCTCCACATCAAATGGTTCCTCTAAGGATGACCTAGAGGATTTTGACAGCCTGCGCTCTTCACTGATGTCGGGTAATACCTCTCCTCGTTTTATTCTTTCTTTTGAACCGTGTAATCAGCTAGAATTCACACCCTGGAATTTTTAGATGATGTTAACCATTTGAATGACCTTGAGCTTACTGAAGTGAATGCAATGCTTTTATAGGTGGTGGTAAAGGAAGCTCAGTAATGCCCTTACAGTCCAGCAAGTCTGCCAGCCCTGACTTGTTTGACCTGCAGGCAAGTGCCACAACCAGAAAAACCCCAGAGTCTTTCCTGGGTCCTAATGCTGCCCTGGTAAACCTGGACTCTCTGGTCACCAAGCCTGTTCAACCAGCTCCTGTTTCTAATCCCTTTCTTGCTGGAGGTATGTTTGATATAAACCTGCTGCATGCGCTGAGTGAAGTGTAGTTAGGATTTATAGCTTGGGCACTATTTATGCTACTGAAGACCTTGAATGTAATACATTTCTTAAGAGGACTCTTGATGCTCACTATGTTTCTGTCTGATGCCTTCTCCTAGGAGCCCCCCCTGCCCCCCCTCCAGCTCAGGTCAACCCGTTCCAGGTAAACCAACCTCAACCACCCACTCTCAATCAAATGAGAGTAAGCCCCATGATGGCCCTCCCAGGTGATGGATTTGGCAGCCTGTCCCACAGAAGCAATGAACCCATGCCCTTGTCCTCCCTGTCCCATGTCAGCGGTGCAGGCATGAGGCCTGGGCTTGGTGCGCACCCTACTGCTCCTGTGCCCCATGTGATGCCAAGCGCGAGCGTGCCGGCCTCCATGTCTGTGCCACAGCCACTTATGAGCGGAGTTCTGCCACCTACAGGCACTGCAGCCCAGGCTACTGGCCCCACTAATCCCTTCCTGTTGTGAGGAACAATACAGGCTCTCATTGCCTGTCTCCCTCTCCCGGCTCCTTTCCTATAGTATGAACAGCATACTGTTGTGTTGCCCAAACCAATGTGCTATTTTGAGACTTTCTGGAGTAGCAGTGGTGTTTACAGTTTTTACATTGGCAGAAGATGCCGTCTTTGGCGGTAGGTACCATAGAGTAATTGGTATTTTATTTTTCTAAATTTACTCGAATGGACTGCCAGCGATTGATTACTGTGTCTCTAGGTGTGACTTTCTCACCACTCTTAGTCCCTCTGGTTGCTTTCTGAAAGAACGCCTTGTGTTCGAAGGCGTTCTGATTTTTAAATTTGCTTTGATCGCTCATTTTCTTAATGGAGGCTTAAAACTCTGCTTTATCTTCTTTTATTTTCTAACTTTTAGTATTTTCGAAGCTGTATAATTGCAAAAAAAAAAAAAAAGCTAACCCGTTTTAATCAAAACAACGCAAATGTTCTACCCAGTGCATATACACTATGTGTATTTTACAGTACATAATAAGTAGACACATTGTAGAGGACACTATCAGTTTACATGGTAATAATTTTGTTGTTCTAAGCAGGGATTTTGCACACACTCTTTACGTATTTGTTCTTGTTTTGACTGTTGACTCTCCATCAAAACGAAAAAAAAAAAAAATGCTAAGGATATGGAGAATTTTAGCCACAACATCGACCCTTTCCAGTGTTTTCAGTTCTAATGCATTGGAAGACTAACTTCATACTGAAGTGGAAGGGATTTTTAATGCATGGCGTGGAATTGGCTACCGTCTCATACCCCGGCTCGACTTTTATAAATATAAATATAGAACTTCTCTTTGTGACACCTTAGAGTTTGTAGAGCTTGTGGCTTGGTTTCACTTCATTACGGTTCATTACTGCTGCAGAGATCGCTCTTCAGACAGCTCCTCACCCTGTCCTGGAGGCGTGACGGCTTGACAGAGCTAATTAACGAGCAGATCCATACTAATGATTAGTGTTCAGTCAGCTAGCTTTTCAGAGACTCTGAAATGGTTAAACTAGCTTCAGTGATCTCGCTGGGTTGTGTGTAACGGTAGCGATGTTTTAGTTATGGTCGACAGAACAAAGGGAATTAGAAAGTTTGTAGTTTCAACTACATCTTGCATTCTATTAACAATATAACTAATCACTTTGACCCAGTGCAATCGGTTTATATAGCGTGCATTTAAATAGTAAAATATTTATCAGCGCTTTCCATTACAGCAAGCTCACGTTGTGTATGGAAAACTGACGTAAACGCATTACGTAGGGTTTATTTGGTTGGTGGGGGATTTCTCGAGTAGGTTTTTTTTTTTTTTCCCCTCTTTCTGTTTGTGCTTGCTTTTTTTGAGTTATGATGTTAAAATACATCCATCATTGGTTACCATAAAGGCATTACTATGTAGCAAATTTACAGCGAAATTCACCCAACAGATGAGAAGCTCAGCTCTCTAATCCCTTTTTCATATCAGACGAGCATATACATACACGTACGGGTTATTTAACTCGCCTGCTTTCACGTGGATTTTATTTCTCAAGGTCAAACGTCTACTATGTTCATGCATGCTTCATTTGAACTTGCGAATGGATTTATAAATCTAATGATTTATAGACTGGGTTAAGTTTTTTTTTTTCTTTTTCTTTCTACCCCACAAGTGCAAGATTGCAGTTTTTCGGCCCAAACGTAGTTATCAAAGTCATAGTGCTTTTTCTGTATTAAAAAGCAGCCGTTATAGTTTTTAATAACTCGATTTTGTTGATGGACAAAATATTTTTTTGGCCCACGTATCAGTGTTCTTGATTTGATTTGTGTCTCGGATGTTCCCGTCTTGAACTGTCCTCTTTATTTGTGACCTCTACTGGAGAGCCTGTGGTAGTACTGCCCGAGCATAGCTGTGTGTTAGAGCCTGGGTGTGTTCATTCTCACAAAATCAACATCCATCCTCAGGCAATCAGGGGAAGACAGCTTTAAAAATGTGCTTGCGATGGACTTAATGACTGATCAACACCAGATAAAATTACACGATTGGATATGGAAAAAAAACCCAACAGGGAATTCTTTTGAAATAGTTATGCAAACTGTCATTACCAGTTCTTGCTTTCACTGACACAATATCTAGCTCAGTTTGTCCTGTCTCATTTTGCTGTTACTGACTGTTACTGTGCATCTCACTCATCCGTTTCTGTTACTTTGTACTTTTATTATGCATTAATGGCGGCAGACTAACCTCATGAACACGCATAAACACATTTACTTTCTCACATTAGTCTGTATATTTACCAAACTGTCTCATGTTACTGGGAGCAGGCTGCTTTTTATGAATGTGCTCAACCTGTTGGCATTATAACTGTATAATATAATTTATCATTTGTTCTATTGTAACATATTGTTCTGTATCTTATTTCTGTGTAATGCTTATGTAGGAAAGTCACATGAAATTTTTAAACGCCATCTAAAGCGCAGCGAGCGATAAAGGACCTGTAGCTGCAATGATAAAATAAACTGTATCACTGACGTCGGATGAGAGTCGGTCATTCGGTCGTGACGCAGCATGGTGAGAGAGATTCTGGTGACAATATTAAAGGCAGCGGTAGTTCTGCACCAAGAAAAACAGCTGGAGAGATTTATTACAAATATAGAAAAGCAACATGGTAGAAAAATGGCTTGTTGGTTTTGTAGATCATTAAACATGATGCAGTGAAAGCGGCTGAATATTAAAATGTTAGATCTGTACCTTTTAGGAAACGAGGTCTAACAAAGAAGTGTGTAACATTATCAGGTTCCTGCCAGGCGAGTGGCAGGTGTTTGCTCCGTGGGCGTGACGTCATATCCCAGCTTCTTCATGTCCTTGGTAACAATGTTAAACTGGATGGTTATGAAACCTTGAGAGCGCACCCTGGTTACTGCAAACAGACAAATACAGCATCGTGTCCCATCAACCGCTACCTCACAGTATAGGTGCCGCTTCTGTAGGATGTTTATAACCGAGCTTACCTTCTCTTCCCTCTCCCTGAGCGACAACTTTAGGGTCCGTGAACTCAGGACGTCTGCCCATCAACCAGCTACAGACAACAAAGTGCATTTAATTAGATGATTCCCAGGTGCTTCTTCTTGAAAACAATGTTACCACATGCCCTTAAAAGTTCAGTGTAAGATGTGTATCAGTAGACTTACAGGTTTTTACAGATACATTGACGTGTTCTACTTCATTGACTGTAAATGTGCCTCATTAAGGTCTCTAATGACGCCTGGGTTTACTTTAAGTTATTTGGGGCATGGGCACGATGTTATAAATAACTAGCAGGCTCAAGCCGATTGCTGTGAGTAATAAAGAGTAAGGAAATGACAAGTATTGTAAAATGGAAGTGAAGTACAGGGGGAGGGAGGGAGTATGCTTTGTTTGACTACATTCACACACTATTGGTACCACAATAAATCTTCTTAGCTTTGCTTTTCATTTCATACAGCAAGGCTACAGATCATGTCTAAGACCATGCCTGAAAAACCTTCTACTTCACATTCTTATATAATATATATAGTAATAATAATCAGTATAAGAACATGAGTGAAAAACAGAATCCTAGAAATATATACAAGCATTTCTGGCACCTCCTCGTTTTACTTTAATGACGGCGTGAACGTGAGTTAGCCTGGACTCCACAAGTTCGTGTAAAACCTGGCTATTTATGTTCAATCAAATCCATCTGTATGAACGTCTGGACGTGCGCTTTAGTGGAAAAGATAAGACTAGGCACGTAAACATGGTCAGTGTGAAACTCGTGGAATATAGCTAAAGCTCCTGTGGGTTGATTCATTACCTCGTGAACCTCTGTAGCCTCGATGTGGACTCGGGAACAAACATTGGGATTGTCCTTGTGTGTCTGGAACAATAGTCGTCATTTTATATACACACATACATACATATACACAAGCACAAAAACTCATAGGACATGCTAGTCAATCAGTTCATTTGTACAGCGCAGCATTTGTGTCATCAGTATTGGAGTATTGGCCAATATTTGAGCAATGACTCACAAACAATAGTTCATACAATCGGCATGCAATCAGCCACTCACTTTCCAGGGGTAAAGGGGATGTGCACAGCTCCGTAACCTCGAACCACGTCATTTCCGAATGTGTCTGGTCCATAAACACTCACCACAATCTGAGGCCCTGAGAAAAGAAAAAAAAAAAAAAAAAAGAAGAAAGAATGAAAACAGACCCATATACAGTATATTTATTCTGAGCTCCAGTGTGGTATGAGGAAGACTTCAAGTCAAATATTAGAGAAGTATTTAATTGTTATAATTACGATAATTAGAAATAACTTTCCCAAACCGGTGCTCAGGGATGTACACCTATGTACATGTACTGGTCTATGACCAGTCGGGTCAGACTGGCATACTATGAATTCTGCTTATACCAGTCACGCCCAAACACGCCGCTTATTACGCAGTATGTAGAAACATTAATATTTCCAGTACACCAAAAATACCCAGACTTCTCGAGATGAATCGACTACGGCCCGAGTTTTCTCGGTTCTAGAATAGTCATTTCATCCTAATCTGAAGACTCTTAGGATTAAAAGTGATGTGTGTGTGTGTGTATATATATATATATATATATATATATATATATATATGTGTGTGTGTGTGTGTGTGTGTGTAAAAAATATATATATATTTTTCCAGCAACAGTGTATAGAAAATCTATCAGTCAATCTACATCCCACAGCTGGTATCCAAACCTAACAACATTTCTGGGTTATTTTGCTTTCGCAATGATTATGAACATCACATTGAACCCATTATACCCATTCCAGGTATTAAAGGCTCATTACTTAAAGTAGGAGCGATTCTATCGTTTTAAAACATGCAGGGCTTGTAGTGGGGCCTGGGGAGACTTCCACAAGTTCAACACCACTGAAACTACTGGTTTCATTTTCAAGCTTTTGAAATCACCATTCCGAGCCCACGATCCTGCAGCACAGTAACTGAACACTGGATAAGAACGAAAGCGCTTGAATATATGTCCATTGTTTGTTCGTGTTTCAGATTTTTAATCCATGTTAAACACTGCGCCGTTTTAGTTTTGGGATCAAATGCTTATCCGGAAATCGTGTCATCGTTTCTTATAGCATTGCTCCACTAATTAAACTTCATTACCGGTGTGTCATTATGAGTGGTGATTACCAGATATCAGAAATGCGATACTTTATATACCAGTACTGAGTTCTGCATCGTTAGTCAGCTTCAGTACGTCTTTTCTGTCTCGGTGCTGCCACCTTGTGCTACTCTTAATAGTTTGGAGAATCACTAAATACATACCTATTAATAATCGTGCACTACATTACTCTTAGTCTTACTCTAAAGCCTAGGTTTAAGAATAAACTCCTAAAGAGACTTTATACTGATCCACATCATGTCCTTTTCTTAGGTAATAAATGTGAGATAAGCATGTAGACACGTCACGTGTGCGTCATGTATACACACACGCTCTCCACCTGGGTGGACATGTGTTTACAGGTGAAGTCTGGAATAAGATCATGTCATTTCTTTACTAATACTCACCCGTCCTCACAGTATAGTTTTTCTGCTCCTGTAGCTCATTCACCTCAATGTTCTGTGCATTCTGAGATGCTTTTCTGCTCACCACGGTTGTAAAGAGTGATTATACAGAGTTAGTACATCCTGGCAGCTCAAACCAAATGGACCATTTCTGATTTCTCTTCTCAGCACTGCACTTCCACCCACAGAAGCGTCGCTCAGGCATTAACTCGACAGACTGACCAGTATGAGTATGAAATTCCCAGGAAATCTGCCGTTTCTGAAAACCAGCCCAACTGGTACTAACCAAAGCTCTTGATCTGTATCTGCATGACTTCCCTGTTCTACTGCCACATCATTGGCTGATTGCATAAGTGATATCTGCATAAGTGTACAGGTGTTCCTAGTAAAGTGGACAGTGAGTATGGTTTGACATGACTACATTTACATTTACATTTATGGCATTTAGCAGACACTCTTATCCAGAGTGACTTACATTTATCTCATTTATACAGCTGAGCAGTTGAGGGTTAAGGGCCTTGCTCAAGGGCCCAACAGTGGCAGCTTGGTGGTGCTGGGGTTTGAACCCCCAACCTTCTATTCAGTAACCCAACACCTTGACCACTGAGCCACCCCTGCCCTACTTTGAGAAAACATTAAAAGACGTGTACATGTTTTATCTAAGCTATAAGCCTTGCCTACAAAGACGGTCATGCTGTGCAAGGAGCCAGCTAAGCAAACACACAGGGAAATTAGGTCAGTGTGTATAAAGATGAGTAAAACCATGCTAGATAAGTCTGCTTTACATAGAGAAATAGGCATCCAGAATAATTAGCTGAGTTTGGAATCAGTACCATTGAGACATAAACTATATGACCATCAGTGCTGACCTGGGAGTCATAAATATACAAGCAGACAGACTCTCTTTTACCCAAAATCTACTGGAATCTGTACCTGCATTTTTCTCCTTTTCTACCCCCTGAGCAAGGCCCTTATCCCTCAACGGATCAGGTGTGTAAATAAGATAAAACGTAAGTCGCTCTGGATGAGGACGTCTGCCAAATGCCATAAACGTAAATGTCATCTTAAACCACAGTGCTTCTGAATTCTTGATTCGGATCAGTCAGAGGGAGTTGAATATTTTTCTAGAACAGCAGCAATAATACTGGCTGTGAGACAAATCCCAGGTTTATATAGTACGTTTCTATAGTAATAAAGACTATAAGACTTAACTGACCACATGATTGTGAGTTCAAATCCCACCATGTCACAGCTGGGTCCCTGAACAAGGCCCTTAAGTTGTGTAAATGAGCAGTGTAATAAATGAGCTCGGGATAAGGGACGCCATGCACCAGATGCTGTAAATGTAACTGCTTTAACAAGCGATAACAGGAACTGATAAAATGTATGATGGTGTGATGAATAAAACGGCTGTGGGTCAAACAGCCTTCAGGGTCAAACAGGCATCACACCAGTCCACTGTTGATTATTTTTCTAGAACAGCGTGCCCTGTCGTGTTTTACTCCTACAGGTTAGACCAGGGGTCTCAAACTCGATCCACAAAGGGCCGTGTGGGTGCAGGTTTTCCTTCCAACCAAGCAGAAACCATGCCTCATTCCACCTGTGTTTAATCAATGAATCTAATCAGTGGATCTTGACTTTCAGTAGTGTGAGGCTTCTGCTTGGTTGGAAGGAAAACCTGCACCCACACCGGCCCTTTGTGGATTGAGTTCGAGACCCCTGGGTTAGACGTTCAGGTGACAGGATGCAGAGAGAGATGTGACAGACGTACAGCCGAAAGGGTTGGTGCTTTTGAAAGTAACGTCCAGGGGGAAGTTCCACACCAGGCTCTGAGACGCATCTCTTCCTTTGGATGTTATCTGAGATATTCCCTCTTCTAGTCCCTGCAGGTAAGAAGATAAAACCACACAGACAGAAAATATCCTAAATGCCTCCATATGCATTAATGAATGAGATACATGATTATCTTAATCATACATTTTTTTAAATTGAATTTTACTTACTGCTGTTGGCGCCCAGTCGTGTCCATATACAAAACAATACTTGCAATATAAGTCATCATATTCCGGGAACTAGAAGACAAACAAACAAACAAACAAATAAATAAACAAACCAACATTTTGCAGTGTTGTTAGCTAACTGTTCACTCTGACAAGTAGCAAGTTACTTACATCGGCTGTTTCGATTTGTCCGTTAACCATGAGAAGAAAAACGGAGGGGTTATTTGAGGTCATAGTTACATTAATAATAATAATAATAATTATTATTATTATAAAACACACAACAATAAAATTATAAACGCAAAAGTCTTTTAGTGAGAACACTCAAATGGCTGCTGGTTGCTAACATCACTTCCGGCACTAAGGACGCTTTTACTACGGGTCCCAGCAAGGTCCAAATCTAATGGAAAGGCGTTTGGTAAATTTGGGTGTCCACTAGGTGGCTGTAGAAGAGCATCAGAATTTTATTTATTCATTTATTTATTTAATTTTAATGTTTTTTTTTTTTTTTACTATTACAGGTGATGCATTTTGAATTGAGCTTCTTTCCCCAGGTGCCACAAATGATTTAACACAAACGTCAGCTCATTACCAACACCAAATTCTTGTGTGTGTTTGAAAGAAAAATGCATCTCTGTACGGCAGTGTGTTTGCAGGACCCGTGTTTGACACTCGTATTACTTCACAAGGGCCTTTTATTCATATTTGCAGTGGGCAGCTGTGTCTACAGGGTTTCATTCCAGTCAAGCAGGAGCACATCTGATTTCACGTATTTAATCAATCGATCTTCGTCTTGAAAGATTATTAGGTTTGCCTGGCTTGAAATGAAAACCCGCAGCCACGGTGGTTTGTTACAGATAAGACTGAAGTCCCTTGGTGTTCCTGAACAGATTTGCAGATACTGTGCTGTGCTGATGAGAATTCTGAACCACCGGACAGCATGACGCATGAAACCACCAGCATTGTTGTCCACATTTCATTCCTAGGGTCCCATTGGGCCCCTATTCATAGCCTTTGCAGTTTTGCACTTCTTGTACATTTCTGGTGCAGGATAAATATCTGTAGAAGATGGAACCCTCCCTCTAACACCTGCACATTCTCTGAGGGTTGTACAAGACTCACCGCTTATAAAGAAAATTCACTAAGGGTTACTATCACGTGTCAAAAAAAATGCTGAAAAAACAAAAAAAGCAAAAACAGTGAACATGCTGCCAGGAATGCTACGTGCTGATTACGACATTTCTTCAACCTGAGTTAAAAAAAGGTATGCTGCAGACAAATCCATACTGATATCAGAACCAAACGATCAAATTCTGCATTGATGATGCACTGCACCACTACACTGTAGGTAAATCTTTCCTTCTGTAGATGGAGAGAAAACTGCCTGGCTGTCACTGTACGGTTAGAGTGTGTCCCAGTTTGAGGCGTCCTCGTTGGTTGCCAATTTTCCCACTCAGGGACCAGGCTCTGACTTTCAACTACTATTAATAGGACAGGCTTGTCTGTACTACTTAAAAGTCCTTTGCAGGACCTGTATCTACCTTTTTTTAGTCGTGAGATAAGGCTTTGAGAGTCTTTTCTATAGGGCATGATTTTTGCTCTTTCTCTCTACAGGAGGGACTCTGAGATGCAGTTCATTATTTCACTGCCTGTGAAAGAGTTCGAAAGGCCTAATTCAGTAGCCCAAATCTACACGAATACATTTACATTAAACACATTTGAACATTTTAATCATTTTCTAATGACATTTCACAGAGTCTTCAAACCATTGAGGTAACTGTGGGTGTTAATATGTCATAAAAATACCATACTCCCAATTCCATTACATATAGTCCAATATGAAATCTATATTTGTCTAGAATGTCTAGATACCAAGTATACCTAAGTACTAAAGAAAAACACACCACTGTGTACATTGTACACAACCCTACCAACTGTACTGTTATAAATTCTATACTATATACTATGTTTCATGCAGTAGTCTGTAGTCAGTGTAATATTATCTAATTATTCTTTATGTTGGGCGCCACGGTGGCTGGGTGGGTAGCACTGTCGCCTCACAGCAAGAAGGTGTTCGATCCCCGGGTGGGGCGGTCTGGGTCCTTTCTGTGTGGAGTCTGCATGTCCTCCCCGTGTCCACGTGGGTTTA